>UCOL01002583.1:0-24463 GCA_900474335.1 Ormyrus nitidulus | reverse complement strand
GGCGAGCCCTGCGCGATTTCCCATCAGAATTACGCGCCGGGGGTTGATGGGCAAACAGAGTGCGGAGGATCGGATTGGATTTGCATGATTAAGAGGCAGATAGAAGTAAGATGCCGCGCTTGGGAGGCCCGATTGTTGCGGGGGGCTCTTGATGGAGGCGCTTGCTAGTAAATTGATCGCGCTTATTTGGTTTTAGTGGATTTTGAAGGATTTTTAGGCTTTTCGGCACATTCAATTACGTTGAAATGGCAAAACTATCTTTTAGGAATATTTTTACGTGCTGTTGAAATACTTCTGCGTGTAATGAAAAGACATTTGAGGTTATATAATGATTTATTCGCGCGAAAAACTCTTCGCGGATTTTTATAGCAGGAATTGTAATTCGAATTAGAAATGCTAATGGGTGCTAACGATGTAGTAAACTGCTTAAATTATAATTGAGCTTATAAGCGTTCAAGTAATTTGTGACATAAATTCTTGTAATCGGTTACATATAATTATATAAATTAGCATGATCACTGATTCAATGTCATTTAACGCTCTTGAGTTTGAATATCATCCGACTTGCAGCAATTATGAAAAAAAAGATAGATAGATAGACGTTAAAAAAAATGTACATTTTTCATCCTAGAATCATGTCTCTATAAATTTCAAATTATCCCAGAGTAAAAGTTACGCCTTTTATTTAAAAAATAAGTCAACTGATCGACCCGTCCACAAATAATGCTTATATCGGTCCATCCCATCGCGCCGACTTTACGTTCAATTCCGTACCGTCGAACTCCAACAACAAATCGAGTTACCGCCATCGAACCGTCCGGTAGAAGGTACCGCGCAGAAGCACCAATCACCGGGAGACTTTCCCGCTGGAACTTTGCACTTTTGACGCGACGACGAAACCGCATTTGCGGTACCGCTCTCGTCTTTTTCGTGTCCCCGACGGCTCTTCCTTAAGGATCGATTTGGGGGAGAGATCACGTGATTTATCGCGGAAGACGTCGACCCGACTCGGACTTCCGCTCAGCTGTTTCGTGAAAGTTGGGTTTTATGCGTGGTAAGCTAGATGGGGAATGTTTTAGCGTTTTATCGCGCATCTTGAAAAAGAGAAAATGCGTTACCATCGGATGTACAAGTAAATTTAGTTATTTTCGTGTGAATTCGAGCTGATAGCGATTTATTTTATTTAGCCTTTTTTTTAAAAATACATGAAATAAACATTTACTTACTAAAACGTACCTTTAAAGAAATCTTATTCTGATTATCACATTAGATAATATTTACTAGCTTTTGTTGTCACGTAATCACTTATCATTTCCAGGAAAAAAATCTTTAACCGCCTTATTCTTAATGTCCACGCCAGAGAAAAAAATACGTGACCAACCATTCGAGCAATAATCACAATTTCAAAAACTCCTACAATGATTCTCACCTGCGACCCCTCGAAAAAAATAAGAAAATACTCCACCCGAAGGCAAGGAAATCCGAGGGTCCCCCCTTACTTTCCATCGGCAAGTTTCCCCGGACGGCTCTCGCAGATAAGGGCAGCGCGGAGCAACGGAAAGCGCGCGAAAGCTCGCATGCCGTCGTCCGCCACGTGCGGCCGGGAAGAGTCGACGTAAATCGCTCCGATCGCCTCGGGGGAAGTGGCGCGCACAGAGCGCCGTACACCGGCGGCCAGATTATAATCATTGCGAGACGACCGCCGCGCCGCTCGATAAAGGAATTCCGCGCTTAATTGCGCCTCGGTTAGATACGTTTATGCGGGTATATTCGTGTGAGCCCTCGGATTCTATGGGTTTGTATAGTTGCTTCGTTCATGTATGCGATGTGTAATTAGTGAATTTGCAAAGAGCAGGCACGAGAGAACAATAAATATGAGACATTTTTTTAAGATGTACATATTTAAATATCTGTCAGCTGCATTTCGTTACTATAATACTGTCGAAATCAGTATTTGCTCTCGGAAATAAAATACGAGTTTACCGAGCCGATTCAGCAGATAAAATTTCAAATATTCATTGTACTCGTTAAAGTTTACTGATGAATTCTCATCAGCAACCGATTCGACGAGCCTTGCTTTATTCCACTGTTTGCATTTCGACCTGATTTACAATATCCGCTCCTCGTCCAAATTTATTCGCAATCTCCAAACGTATTCGGAATACAAATACTCCTAAAAAAAAGAAGGATCTACCAACTAAGCAAATAATCCTCGCATCCAAAAAAGCTATATCAGATCCTTGCCGGAACACAGACTGCAAATAATTCCTCGAATTCTCTCACAAAAGTATATAAGCAAGGACTATCCATCACGGCGACTCCGCGAGCATCGTGCCACCGCTCACTTTCCATCATCTTCCTTTCTTCGAAACGTCGCGCGTCCGCACACCTGGGAAGAAGCAGAGATTAGCTGGGCACGGATCTGCAATGCAAATTGTCGGGGGGAAAATTCTCACCGAGAGCCTCTCGCGATCATTAATCTCGCTCATTTGAAATGCAGAGATCTCCGCCGACTCCGACGCTTTTCATCGACTGCCGAGGTGCGAACGCCGGAATTTATAATCCGGCCGGCGTTACTTTGTACTCGTTTGCCAAGAACGTTCCCGTTTGGGTCTTTTAGCGCCGACTATAAATACTGACTGACGGTGTTGGGTTGCTTTTCTTGGTTTACAAGTCACTGCGAGCTGGATCAAAGTCACGTTTTTGGAAAGGGGTCTAAACTATTGTTTACATTTACTTGCTGGGGCGGTACTACTAATAATCAGTGCATTTTATCTGGGCTGTAGACGTTGTATTTGGATGACTTAGATTCTATAAAGGAAAAACTTTAAAAAAAAATGTAAGATGAATCTGACTAGACTGTACTATTTTTAATAAAAAATATTGTGACAACAAACATTATCGATAAAAAGCAAGATGTAAAATAATGTAAATATGTAGCACTCATTCGTTTTGCGTTTTAAAATTTTTTCCATACATGTCAGTATGTATATGAGATGCACATATGTTACATATTTTATTATTAGATGCGAGTAGATGAACAATTATTTTTATTAGATAAAATCCTTGTCTTTTAACTGGGCACTTAGAAAAATATTTTAATTCTTTATTTTCATAATTAAAAGCTATATTTTTTAAGTTCTTATAGTTTATTAACTCATGGCGCTGGGACTTGTTTATTAACCTTCAGTTTTTGTCCTTGAATCTGCATTAAAAACACTCAATTTTTCCAATTCAGTCTAATAATTGCATTACGCATTTAAAAACGTTATTTAATTGAAGACAAAATTTAAAAAAAAGTCTTATTTTATAACAAAATTCTAACACCATAAATGGCCAAAAAATCTCACTATTTCTAATTCCGTGAGTAAATAAACAAATATTACCAGAAAAGCTGCCGAAATTTTTTTATCTCATGATTCAACAACCGTCATCGTAATTTCTCGAAAATTCGAAGATTCAGGTGAAACAATGCAAAGTTTTTCCGAGAAAACAGACGCTTAAACAATAAATGAGGACTCATTGAAGAACGCATCCGCTCGTTACACAATCCCTTGACAAGTTATTTGTCGCGTAATTGCCGATACGACCAATTGAAGTAGAAACAAATATTTTCCGATTGAGACAGAATGAAAAAAACCTTATATAAACATTTAAAAAATCTGAATACTAAATTAAAGGTGTATGAATTTGTCAAAGTTTTTATTTAAAGTGTATAAAAAATGTAAATACGTATTTTGAAAATAAAATTCCGCCTCGTACTACTTTAAACCGTTAATAATTGCATTAAACAAGAGATGAAAGTTTGTAGTTTCTTATTTAAAAGCGCAGCATGAAGCCTGATAAAGTAATTTATTCTTGCTTCTTTTTACACCTCTGCGCGTTATGTGATTACAAGATTACGAGACCGGGAAATTCACCTTCCTTTTAAGCACATATTGTTTATGTACTCGGCGCGGAAAACCAGTTTTATTATCGCACTGCTAAAACTATCGATTGAATAAATTAGAATAAAAATAAGCTTCTTGCTGGTACGACTGTAAAAGATCGGATTTTAGCTTAAAAGTAATAAAATCGAATCGTAATTTAAATTTTTATTAACCTTTAATTATGCATTTTATAATAAAAAGCCAATAAATATTTACAGTTTTTGAATTACAATTCATATATATATATATATACTTATGAATAAAAAAGGAATGACAGTTCGACGAAGAGTTTCTTAGAAATCATGAATTTTTATGGAACTTCTTGAACCTTCCATAAGCTAAAAGGTCGCTTCGTGAATTCATAATCTTCAAAGATTGTCAAGTTTTCCATGTGCGTATTTAAATTACAAATATTTTTTATTCTCCGTCGAACAGTTATTATATTCACCAGCTTTGCAAAATGTTTATTACGATCTCGAAAGAGATTTTCCATCGGCATAAGCAAATCTCTAAAACTTAACGAAGATCTATATAATAAAAATGAATAAATTTCTCGAATCCTTAAACTAAAATGCTCCTTCAATGTCAAACCAATCAAAATACCAATATCCGAAAATACGAAATTTCAATCGGCCAAACTTCACCCAAAAGCAAATATTTTCCAGCCATCCCGAAAACTACAAGCCACCGGCAGCTCCGAAAGAATACGGGCGCGTATATAGGCGAAAAACAAATAGATAAAAGGCAATTGTAAGCCGCAGCCGTCCGATGCGAAATTTCGCAATAAATTATTTTAAGACTCGTGGCGCATCTTCTTTCGCGTCAGAGCCGAAGGTCGCGAGGAATTGACTAGTCGAGCGCATCGCCGCGAAAATTTAACCGGCCGATGACGTTCGTCTGCCTTTTAACTCGCGACTTTTTTTTTCCTTCTGCCTCGTTGAGACTAGATTAAAAGCTTTTGAAGCGATAAATTCGTTCGGTTATTTAAATGAGCTGGAGTTTCCTTGTGTTTTGTTCTAGCTTTGCAATAAAATTTATATTTTTATAATTTACTTTTCTTTGCACGAGTTTATTAACTTGAACGAAATCAAGAATATCGACCGTCTATTTAAGAGCAACGTAAATTGGATGGAATCTTTGCAAGAAGTCGCCATTAACACTGCTAATCTATCGACTTGAAGAAAAAAAAAAACTAGTGGAAACCTTAAACCATTTCCATATAAAACCTCGCATAAAAAAAATCCTGCCAACGAAAGCAGCAGTAAACGTAGATTTCCTTTCACTCCCCTCCCGATCTCTTTCCTAAACCGAGCAAAAAGAAAAAAAAGTAAAGAAAAACCTGCCCTCCTCTTTCGCCCCCTAAAAGGCGGCGAACGCTCGCCACAACAAGTTAACCTCTATACTCCTCGCAAACAGATCGGGGCCCCCGGTAATTGCCGGCCAGCCGAAGGTTAATTGACTCTCCTCTCGATTAGCTCAGTCGGAGACGCATTAAATTCGGGGCGGACTCTCTCGCGCGCGGCGAGACCTAACCTACTTCGGGGCGGCGCGGCGTGTGTTTTTGGTTTAGAAAGCCATTAACACTGTTTAATGGCCGCGGCGATGAATCGCCCCGTCCAATTTTCGCCGAGGTTCTCTTTTTAATGATGTTGAGCCTTGGTAAACGAGGGTAATGCCCAGGTGACTCGCGCTCAATGAATTATACCGCCGCTGCAGATAAGTCCGAGGCTTAATTATGGTGCGCTTTTTTGAGCGAGTGCAGCGGTCAATTTTAGTGAATAATATTATAAAGTTCAAAGCTATGCTGATGTTGTGTGCGCAATTTCATTTTTTAAATAGATTTGCGTGACAATCATAGGAGTTTAATTAGTAAATAATATTGAAACGAAAGACCATCGACGTTTTACGGAAAAAAGTGTAAAAACTTGAATTGATGAAAGAAAATTTAATCTGTAATTGAATAAAATTTTTTTATTGAATATTGACTCCACGAAAGATATGAATCTTTCTACGCAACGATCACAAAGCTTTATATAAAAATTAAAAATCGCGGTCAGACGCGTCTCAATAAAACGTCACCGAGCCGCGGCTGTGCAGTCCCATCGACGTCAAACAGCCGCCGACGCTTCAGCTCTCTCCATATATTCCGTTCGCACATTCGCTCCGGCGCACTCGAATATATTCCCAGTCACATCGAGAGATCAAAACGCGCGAGAGCTTTTAGAAAGTGAAACTCGCGCGCAGAGCGGAAACGGCGCCCTGCGGCAAACGCCGTAGAAACTTTTCTCCCCAGGCTGTGTGTATACACGTATCACCGTCTCGCGTTTGGATTCGCCTTTGTACGTGGGAGGAAAGGGGGGGGGGGAGAGGGGTTGTTTGGCTGCTTTGGGAAAGCTGAGCTTCGCTGATGAATCCTATTGGCGTAGGACTATCTGCTTCCTCTGAGATTCCATCAATGGTATTATTCTCTGATAGGATTTGAACATTCTGACAGCGCTGATTTATTTACGAGTGGAAATTTGCAATTCTCGTTGAATTTGTAATTAAATAGATTATAATTGTTGAAAATACCGTTGTTAACTTGACGATGATGCACTTGATTTGATGTATTATCAGCGATGTGCGCTTCGTAATGACGTGTTTCTATCAGAGAATATTAAATACGGAACATTAGCCTTAAAATAAGTGGAGTATAAAGTATAAAAAATGCTAACTTTAAAGTCCAGAACGTGATAAAATATGGGCGACGTAAAGTGCACAACAATGTCACTATTGGCTAAAATATATTTTCCGCAATCTTGAAAAATAAATTTTTATAGCAGAGTTACCAAAGATCTTTTTATGAAGCTCTAAATAGTTTATTATAAACCATAACTCACTGTACTAAAACCCATTGAAAAACTCAGAATTTAAATTTGATAGCTAAGAAACCATAATAAACTATCGGCCATCGATTGATTTGTTTGGCAACTATACGAATTATTTATTTCAGCTTGAAATTCACTCTCTGCTCAAGCTATAGCAAGTACTTAAATATATTTGAAATATGCTACATTGTGAAACAGAGGATTATCTTTATCGTCGTTAGGAGAGAATGCCGTTTATCGATAAAAGGGAGGGTCAATTTTGAATCTGAAAATCCATCCTTCAAATTATTTAAAACACCGCATACAATTAAACCAGCATGTTCCATGATTAAAATGCGAAGTTCGCAAACAAACTCAAAAGCACCGCCTCCCCTCTAATCAGTGTACAAAAGAAACCGTCCCGCTCCATTCTCCGGGCAGCAGCTGCTAATTGGATTGTCACGGGCAATTTCTCGCCGATATTCCAGGCTCGCCCGCTTCTGCCCAGCGAATTATCGCCACCCCCTCCCCCCGCGAGCGATGACACACGGCCCGGATTAAAAGCGACGCCCGGAACCTGCTAACTAAGGCCAGGTGCGAGCTTTTATTTTGAGCTTTTCGCAATCCGGGCACGTCGTCGGCCCGAACCCTTAGATCGATGAATTCATTTGCGATGTTGCGCGCGGCGCTTCGTGCTAAGCCCTTTTTTCGCGGGACGTTGGAAAAAGGATAAAAGGGAAATAAAAGGCATGTGCCCCCGTTTTTCTTTTGTTTTTTGGAATTAAAGGTTTTTTTTTTTATTAAAATGATTATTGAGCTTATATACGTAAGAATGAAAATCTCCTTAGTTTTTTAGAGAATTTCTGGGCACTTAAATAGTAAACTAATATTTTCAATCGCGTTTCTTCACCGCGTTCATCTTTATTACACAAATTCACGAATAAACGATCAAGCGTATCACATAAGTTTTGAAAACTCGAATTTCCTATCCTTCTAGCCTAAAATCATCATAATTTCGCGAAAGCGTAAAAATGGAATTATTTTAAATCCTCCACGAGAGAAGGGCTCCGCCAAACGGATTACAAAACTCTGAGAAACCGCAGAAGATAAAGCTTTCTGCCCGATGATTAATGAAACGGGAGACCAGCTTTCAGCATTTTTCCGAGCTCGGAGAAAGAGGGAAAAAGGGACCAGGAATCTTTTTGAACTGCGCAAATGCACAATGGACGCCAGGAGCGGCTTTTCTTTTAAAGCCTCTCTCTCTCTCTCTCTCTTTCTCTCTCTCCCTGCATTTTTCCTCCCCGTTTTTTTTCCTTTTTAGTCTTTCACGTGTCTCCTCTCTCCGCGGGATCTCTCGATATGATGCCTCATTGGCATTCAACGATTCGACATTGTTCAGAATCGATCTCAATTAAACACTTGAGACGATGCGTCAGGATGATGTCAAAGGGAAATTTGTAAACGCCAATTTTTATGGTCGACGATTTTACTGATAAAGATGGATACGTGCGATCGTTTCGCTCTATTTTCTGAAAATTCTTTTCGCATATAATTAATAGACAGAAAGTAGGAGATATCACTATAATAAATTATTACAATTTGAAATTCCTAATATTATGCAATTGCAAGCTCGCAATTATTTGATCTTCTAAATCAAGACATCTTCGTGTTTGCAGTTACTAAATAAGTGTCTTCTTTCTCGAAAGTAAGGTTATTACATTTAATCAACGGGTTAATATAATGTAAAAGTTTGTGCACGAGATGCCTCGACTAATATTACTAAACTTGACACGTCCACCCGAAGGTTAACGACGGTAATTAAAATGTATGCCAGAAATTTAACATCCTCCAAACAATATAAAAAATTTAAAAAAGTATTCACAAACACATTCGGAATATTTCACGTTCCAATCGTCCTACAAATTTATCATTCTATTAGCATCCGTCCAAAGTTAACATCTCTTTAATAAGCTTCATTAAAGCTCGCCGCGCGGCAAAACAAGCCACGCGGATTCGTAATCATCCGGCCGGCTTATAAATCAAAGTCGGCTTACAGTCAGCCGCACTGCGGACCGGATCTAAATTTAAAATCGGCCAGGATCGTCCTGCCTGAGTTACGGCCTTTTCATTGAAACATTAAGCCTCTTGTATCCTCCTTCCTGCGCTCGGATTCGCTTACGGAGAGACACGTCCTTTTTTGTTGGCGCTTCCTGCACGGCTGTTGCGTTGTCAAAATGGAGGCCGCGCGATAAATCATGCGATAGGGAGACGGGAAGTGGGTCAATGAGCGCTGGTTCTTGTAATATATGGCCAAGTAATGACTCCTTTTTAGGGATAGAAAAAAAAAATAATGCGCAGACATTTGATGCCAATCGTGTATATCGCGTGCAGAAGACGATGCTCGGAGAATTATTTTGGTTCGTATTAGTGGAATAACTAATGCATTTTTGATGACGGCGCACACAATATTATGGTTATATAATGTTCTTGTTTAAAAAGGGATTATGCCCTTTCGTCTTAAGTAAAGGTCGGCTAAAATTACACCCTCCTTCAAAAAATGACCTCTTCACCTCGAATCTCGGTTTGTCAAAGTGGGCCGGAATCGCTTTAATACGCTTAATGCATCCTAAAATAATAAACAGCTGGGACGTAAACTCGAAAAAAAGACCTCAATCAAGACCTAACCTCTTACGTCTCACGCGATCCTTCACGAGCAAGCAAACCACTCGTTAAAAAGTCAATTCTCAATTTACTCTCTAGAATGATAATGAAGAATCACAGTCAAAGTCAGATCAATTAATTGATCACTATTGTAAATCTTTTATTAATTTCTCGTCTAACAAAAAATTCTTATTAAATTGTCAGTATTCTCCACCCCGTAGCTCGAAAATGCACGAATAACCCGTGCCTCCTTCGAAAAGAACCTCGTCAATTTCCAAAAAAAAAAAAGCCTCGCTCTTCAAAATGCCCGAACCAGCGGCTGTAAACCGGGAGTATAGCTCGATAAACTCGACGAAGCTTATAATCGCCCGCGCCGTATGAATTCCGGAGCAACGTCGGCGACGGCGGCGGCAGTCCCCGGCTAGATTGGCGAAAGTTGCGAACGCCCGCGGCGCAAGGGTATATATTATATATATATATATACGAGCGCATCGTCGCGGGAGCTCGCGAGTCGGTGCTCACGCACTCCGCCGCTGCAGGGTACAGGGGGAGTTCTGTGTCAAGTAGCCGCCGACGGAAGAATGGAGGCCCTCGAACGGCGCGCTGCGGGGATGACGGCTTTCGAAATGGATGCGCGTAAACGGGAGGAGCTGAGTGCGGAGTTTTGAATGCGAGCCACTGGTGTCGAGGCGGGAGGGGTGAAGCTTTGATTTTTTTCGTATTAGGTGGCGCGGAGGAGTAGTCGCAATGACATAATGAAATTTTAATGAGCAAATATTTGTTTGCATGTTCTTCTTTTGACTTTTTCCCCCTTAATTACGTATTATCAGCTGCTTTTCTTTCTTTTTTTATACAAAAAGTAGATTCTACAATTTTTAAAATTTCTGCAAAGAGGTGATAATTTTACTTACTCTTACAACTCACCTAATTCAAAGCGGCTGTACAAACCCTTCCGCAATCAAAAACTTGTAAATTCATTGCTCTCGATTTGCCCCACCCTGAGCACTAAAATCAACGAAAACAGTGCTCAGTCCACGCGGCCCGGCCTAAACCACCCCGTCGGAGCATCGTCTACTTCCAAATCGTCGACTCCACTCGACACGGAACCACCCACGTGCACAATAACGGGCGAATGCATGCGAGGCTGCATTTAGCCGAGCGGAGGATCGATCGCCTTCCTTCTCCTCCTCGGCGTCGTCGTCGCCGTCGACTTTATTACACCTGCCGGTATGGAGCCGCGGCGAAAGCCTCCCTCAGCAGAAATGCCGCAGGCGAGCTTTTACAGGCAGGAAATTCAATTTTCGACCCTCCGGCAGGAGGAGCGTCTTTATTTTCATACGCAGGCTACTTTGTTTACGACCACGGACGGGCTTGATAAACGATCAGCCGCGTTGCTTTTTAAGAGGTTCGAGGATTTTTCAGCTGGCGGCGGCAGGAAGTTGGCTGTTAAGCGACAAGGGAACGAAAGGATTTGTGGAAGTGAAAAGTTTGGAAAACTGATAATGAAAATGAGAGAGAGAGCTGATAATTAGTTGGTTGATGCTGAGGAAGGATTGAATGCGATTAGAATTTCTCACTGAGGTTGGATGGAGATGAACGAAGGGTAAAAGAAAAAGTTTGTAGTAACTTTGAAAAGTAATTTTCTTGGATTTGAATAATATTTAAAAGCATTTTCATTCATTCATAGTAATCGGAGATACAGAAAAGTTAAGATTAAAAAATAAATCCATCAAAAGAACAGTATAGAAAAATCTTGCATATTTTGCTCAGCTTTCTAGAATGATACTCAGTTTGTACGTACTTATTTATGCAGAAAAGTATTTTTATTTTATAAATTTGAAGAAAAATCGTAAAAAGCAGCAATAAAACAACTTAATGTTAACCTTCAAACTTTCTCAATGAAATTTCCATTCGAAAGAACGGAGCGTCCATTCACAACTATTCTGACGTCAAACTGTATAAGCTCTGTCACCCAGAAATCCAAACAAAATTCCGTCGCCCATCTAAAAAAAAAAAAGCAAATGCTTCACTCGCGACTATGACGCCAACTGACGTAAAAAAATCTCTAACTCAAGAAAAGACGCGTCGAGACTCAAATTTGACAGGTGTATTTCGAACTCGAGTCTCCCGACGAATGACATTTTCCGAGGGAGGATCCACCTTAATGGCGGCGGAGTGTCGTAAGATTCAATTTCTTAGGGAGACGCAATGAAATCTCTGAAATGAAGGAAGTAATTGAAGGAGGAAGAGCAGTAAAAGTGACGCCTGGCAGTTCTTCCGTTCGAAGATTAATGCCCGGCGAAATTTAGTGCGGATACTAATTTTATGCGTACTTATTTTGATAGTTCTGCGAAGGCTAAAACGAGATGATGCTCGAGAAAAGGACATAAGCCGAGTTAGTGCTTTCCGATGAAAGTCTCCAAATAGATGTCCGCTACTATATAGATTCAGAAAATAAGATGTCTTCCTAATAAGCGTGCATGTAGTTACATTCAAAGAACTCGTTAGACTTTGTAAGAACAACTCCGAGGTACTAAATGGGCTCGTTTACAAATGGGTCCTAATTTTCAATTAATATTAAAAGAACCTTTTTAAAGGAATTTCACTTTTTAACAAATGCTTTTCCATTTCTGTAAATAATGAATCAAAATATTTACTATAGGCGCTTTTAAGAAAACTTTTATATAAATATTTATAAAAAATAGCTAAAGTCTACAACGAATGAATATTTATACATGAATAAAAATGTTTTATTATACTTCATTATGTAAAGCCATCATTATTTTTACATTAATCTCAATCTAAGATCTGTTGACGCGGAAGTTTATTTATCTCTCCGATATCTGCCCCCAGATAAAAATGCACTTATTTATACCCATTTGTAGATCTAATCCCCTAATTAGAAACTTATCTCTGCCAAAAAAAAAGGAACGAGTATTAGTAACAGGTCGTTACGTTAATACCGAAATCGCCCGGTTACGAAAGGAAAAAATGACCGAACCGGGAGGCAGCTTTTAGCCAAACCACGTAAAGCAGCAATCAATCACGATAATTACACACATTAAACCATCCACCCACGACGACCTTATTAAGCTAGATATCAAGGGGTAAATAAAACAGAAAAAAATATGGTTCGGTCGATTATCTTTGACTTTTATGAAGTTATTGAAAAATGCTCCCTCCGGGAAACGCTTTTTTTCTCTCGCTCGATGGAATTTTCATTGTAATTAATCGAGATAAACCGGTGGATTAATTTTAATAATTCTTTTATTATTTTAATTCGCGAACCGCGGCCTTTTGTGCCGCGAAAAATGGGTCGGCCCGTTTTGTAAAGAAACACAAAGTGCCGCGAACTATAAAAAAATCTTATCCTTTTTTAAAGTATATTTTGCTCTTATCTCCCTCGCGCCCGCATTTATTCTACATTTTATTGGTCAAAGGTCTTTTTCGCCTACAGTCGAGTAACTTTATACGTCAGTAATTTTTGCTTTAATCTCTGCTTTTTAACTTTACAATTTTATTAAATATACTTTTACTGCATTGTAAAAATCTGTAATTCATCACGCGGTTTAGATATTTTAACGAATTAAAAACTTCAATAATTTATTAAACTTTTACTATATTTTTTTTTACAAAAAAAACCGGCAAACGTTGAAACATTTCCTAAACATTCCTAAACAAAGCTTTAAAAAACGAGCGAGGCCGTACATTCCGCATTCTCAGGCGCATAAATAACTCTTCCGCGCGACGGCACCGCAACCCGCTCGAAAAAAACTAAAGCAAAACCAGCGTCAAACAGCAACGAAAATAAAGAACGTAGAAACCTCAGTCCCCCGACTCGGTAATTCAGCGTTAATCACGGCGAAGAAAAATTCGCGAATCAATATTAGCTGCGGCGGCGCGCCATTAGAGGCCCCCCTTCTGACCGGCGCGCGGCTTTAATTAGGCAATATTGGCGCCGCGAGCCGCAAATTCGTTAGCCGCGGTCATTTCCGGCCCGCGACCACTTCCTCCTCCTCCTACTCGGAGCGCGAAAATGTAGCGATGGCGATGTGCATGACTTCCGCTATTAGGGGAGGATGTGATGGCTTTCGCGCTCGAGATGGGGGGATGGGCTTTTCTTGCGGCGGGATTAGTTCATGCTGAGTTGCAAATCGAAATTTCGGCTGGGCTGGTTTAGGTGCCAGTTAATTGGATTCGAACTGAAAGTGAATTTTATAGGCAATATGACTTAAGTGATGGTAATAATTTAATTATATTCTCAATTCTAAATTGTTTAATGAGAATGAATGTATATAATTTGCGCTCTTTCATTTTCCAATTTTTATTGAGAATGAAAAGAAAATCATTCTGTTGTGTTTTATGGAAGCTTCCGTGTCGAAATTTATACAAGTTCTTTTACCCGATATTTATTTATTTATTTATACCATATGACTCGTAAAAGTATTTCGTAGTACGTTTTCGAAGTACGTTTTTCGTCGGAACGAAAAATAAAACTTTTATGAGCTTGATATCATAAATCACAAAAGACATAAAATCGTTGGGTAATTTCTATAGCTTTACAAAAAATAAAAACCTTCTACGTACGACGAACAAGACATTACTAAACTATATTAGTTATTAGTGGGGATACATTCACATTAATAATAATTGAATTCCGAACTTAGAATAAGAATTTTATACCTCTATTATATATTGCACAATATTTATATGACCTTTCATAATTATATTAACCAATGATGTTTTGTGTATTACTTGTACGAATTTATTGAAATATCCATACAATTCATGCTCAGCAAACATACGCTTTTAATTTATGAATAATTCAAACTCAAAACCTTCACCGCAGCAAAACTAATTTTAACTAAAAAACGTTGAATAGTTGTCACGTTTCTCATGCCTTACTTGGTCGAAACTAGCGCTTTTTGTCTCAGTAAAACGTATCTATTTATATGTACAATAATAAAGCTTGTAGTTTATTTGACTCTCAAGCACCGGCATTCAGACACATTTTAACACACTTTACAACAATGAAAGAAAGCCAAGTACACTTACACGACAATGTTTTACTCTGTGTGTAAACATATTAAACCTTCCTTAATTGCATCTTACGAAGGCAAAGTAGCTAGTGAACTATTTTCTTTACCCGAAACTACAGCACTACGCGCGCGTCTGTTCCAAGGAAAATGCGATTAGTCCGCCCTGCTAGAAGTGCCAATATTTTTATTGACAATTTATAAACATGCTGATATTGAAGAGCGACGGAAAACGCATTAATAAGTATGAAAAATAGCTTGTTTATTAACTAAGTATTTAACTTGTTGAAACAATGTTTATAGTTACTGTCCATTTAACAGCAGATACATTTAGCTACAACGGTTTGCAAAGTTATAAAATATTATGATTTATCTCAGCGCCACATCAGGTCTCCATGGCAATGTCAAAAAAAAATTCTTTCACCCAATTACCATTTTCATCGCTTCCACTCTCTCGCAAAAGTGTACTCTCGGGCGGTGCATAAATACGGCAATTTCAAAGTAAGACTAAATCGCCGGGAACCATCAGGACAAACAATGAACTGGCTCGAAAGTTCGCAGACGGGGCTTCGCCGGGGAGCCGATATACCATGGAGAGACCGCTGCGCAAACAGCCCATGGCGACAGCTGATTCAAAGATATGTGCGCCGCGTAAGACAACTTCTCGAGAGATAAACTTTCCGCGGAACCTCCGTTCGCCCGTTATGATTCCGTTAGTGGTACAGTCAATTTTAGAGTAGCTCCGGTTGAATTTATTTGCTACTTATTCGGTCTTCAAGGTTAGTCGAAGAATATACCATTAAAAGTTTGTAAATGTCTCGTATCCGCGCCGATTTTCCAAACCTTCAAAGTTCCTTAATCTACTCCGGAAAGACGAACCGCGCAAGAAAGGAATCCTCCCCGCGCTCTCGGCATTTTCCTTGGAACGGCAAGTCGCGCGCTTAGAGCGAAGAAAGTATACAGAAAAGCTTAGGGAACTTAAAATGCGAAAGAGAAAAAAAGCAAAAAAAAAAAAAAAGCTGTAGAACCGAGCCGGAGGAGAGGTCTGACGAAAAAGCCACGTTAAGCTGGTGCTGATTGGTGTGTTGCAGACACGAGGTGCCAGTCACCTCGGAGCCGATCACGGTGATACACATGGACGAGGACGTCGTCGTGGTCAACAAGCCCGCCTCCATCCCTGTAAGTGGTGTACTGCCAGGACTGTACTGCCAAATCTCTCACGCTTCTCTCTCTCTCTCTCTCTCTGTCTCTCTCTTTCTCTCACTCACTCACTCACTCGCTCATTCTTCTTCTTTTCTGTGCCCGCGACGATTCCGAAGCGAGAATGTTACGTTAATTGGTTAATTAATTGACTGCGATGTGTAACTAATAAGAAGATGTACGAGAAATTAACTTGCACGAATCTTCGTTACAAAAGTGAACAGTGTGGGAAAGTTAATTAGAAAGCATGGCACTGTAATAATTTAAACGAAGATTCTCACGAAGGTGCCTTTGTGTGGCTTTTAAAATTATCGTGGCAAAAAGGCTGTGAAAAAGCTAACACAGATAAAAATGGCATTTTTAACTTCGGAATCGCTACATTGTTTGCTTTTTTCAATCATCGACTAATCTCATGATAATCTGTTCATTCATATTTTTATTTTATATATATATACTCGAAACGAATGAAATATATAATATTCTCATATTTTTAACAAAAAAATTATGCATGAAATCTTTTTTTTTAAGAATATCTTCATTATATTTAATCAATTCGTAATTTCATTTAAATCCATAAGCTGTTATGCGATTGATAACGTAAAATGTCTACCAGGTAATAAATATTTATGGTATTTATGCTAAATTATTATTCAAGAAATGTTTATGCAAAAATTGATAAGTATAAACAGACACACTGTTTCAAGGAAATTTTACACCTTCAGCGAAAGATAAGTAAACAATAGATTTTCATATTTGAGCTAAGCAATGTTTTCCAAGCAAGAATATTCCAGATAAAGATTTTACCGTTCGTTTGCTAGTTTCAACTTTCATAATGTATATTCAAATATTTATTCCGTTCTATTTCTCTTAAAAAAATCCCGCGTTTTTAATCCTTAGTGGAACGAACGAAAGTAGGGTGAAAAATTCATTGCAATATTGAATTATTTTTTAAATAAAACCTGAATAATACCGTACAAATTGACCGTTATTGGTCTCGATTATGATAAAAGCAGAAAACATTAGTTAACATTTTTCGCAAAAAAAAAAAAAAAAACATTATTACTTTCAAAAGAGCCAGATCCTTCCTTTCCCTCCCTTAAAAAAGAAACCTAATCTTCAAAAAAGCCTTGAAAAGCAATAAAGCAAACTTTCAATCTATCCCCCCTCGAAGTACCTCTTAGCTCTGCCAAAGCACACCGCTCCCACCTCTCTCCTTCCGCGAGTTGCGCCTTAAAGAAGGCCGTCTCGCAAGTCCCGATTGCTCGGCTCGCGCTTTATTATTCGAATTCACAGCGAGAGAGAGAGAGAGAGGCGCAGCTTCTAATCTCGTCCGCGATCTGCCGCGAAACGACGGCAATAGCTCGCGAGCTTTACGAGCCGCGGAGGCTTAGTTTGCGTGCGTACGCGCGCCTCCTTCCGCCGGAAAGGTATATAAGAAATGTCGCTGCCGCGGAAATTCAGGCCGCATTTAGGGCTGGTAATTGCACGGGGCGAATCGGTTAATTGTGACGTAAGGAGGGGGCTTCTGGGCGATTATGCCTGGCGCAATCGCTCTTGTTACGGCCGGGAATTTATTTGTTGGAAAGAGCTACTTGTAAATATAAACCTTGGGATGGCTTTTCGGGGGGGGATTGTGGAAAACTGTTATTTCCGGTGTAAAAGAAAGTTTTTTTTTTAGACTTGCGATAAAAGGGAAGATGATTTAACTTTTTGTTCATTTAAGCATAAGTAACAAATTTGAAAGTACTTAATTTTGAATCTGTGTCTGACTAAAATCGATTGTTAACTACTTAAATGTACGTCAAATGCATATCGTACATATAGTTTATTCTTGGAATTATCATACAGCATAAATTGATAATAAGCGTTTGCTTAAATTATGTATTAATCAATTAAATCGATAACTTATATTATTAAACAGAATTTAAACGTAATTTCTGTATTAGTGTCAAAACTGTTAGCAATTCTAACAATTTTTTTATTCAAAAAATAATTTTAAGCATTCTTAAAATCAGTGAACTAAATTGTATAAAGTTCTAACGGCTAAAGTGTAACATCGTTTAATGAAACAAGATTTCACAGAAAAACTTGCAATGTTGTCTACTTTTTTTCTATCAACTATATACAAATAACTAAACAGCGCTTCGCGAAGAAATTTAAATCCTCCATTACTTCTCTCATTTCCCACTCGAGTGCAATCTAAATGACGAAATAAAAAACTCAATTTCTAAATCCAGCAGAAGCGATTCAACCTCCTATTACAGAACTCATTCTAATCAACTCGAGACCGCCGCTCGGAAAAGCCTCTCTCTCTCTCGGACACATTTCCATCGCCGAGCCCCCTGAATAATAAACACGGAATAATTCCGCGTCCCCAGGCGGACTTTTACGGATCGTCTGCCCCGTTTACTGTCCATTCGCAAAGACCGTCGCGGCCTCTCCTCCGTTATTAAAAAAGGACTCGGCCTCGCAAGAATTTCTTAATAAGTTTGTAGTGGGCTTTAAGCGCGAACTTTTTTCATTCCGAAGCTTTATTGCTAATTCACCGCGACAAATTTTCTTGCCTCCCTCTCTCTCTCTCTCTCTTATCCGCGACTGCTCATTGTTCGAGCACGACAAAGGAGAAGCAATTTATTTCCCCCGACGCGATAACTATTTCGCGATAAGTCGATTCGGCTCTCCGATAGCGTCTCTAATTTTCCTGTTATTCGCTGGTTATTAGGGCGAGGTTAAAATTAGTATTTCATTAATGGGGAGCTTGGCTGTAAGCATCTGTTAACTAAAGTATTTAATGTAGTGGATTATCGGGTTATGGTGAATAAAGTTCGGGTGATTGAAAATTTATGAAAATTGCAATACTACAATTAAGTTTACTTTGATAAAGATATTTCAGATTAATTACGATAGATTACGGTGCATAAACTCAATAAAAGATGGTAAAGTAAGATATTATTTAGAAATGCAAACAAAAAGATCGGTAAAAGTTAATTTTATAATTTTTAACATTTACCTAAATATAAAAATTATCTTTTTATAACTGATTCACTCCACCTGATTTTCAATTCTTAAAACTGCGTATCAAATAAAATCCTCCGATAATAACCTTAAACCAATGAAATCCACTTAACTCCAGTTTTAAAGCCGGAGCGAGGAGGCTAAATTTAAAAGAGCACGCAGGCGCGCGAAGCGTTACCTCCTTGCACGCAGAAAGTGCATCGGTCATGAAATAATCAGACTCGGCCTGGAAACGCGTCGCTTTAAACATTCAGGGTGAATCCCTTTCCGTGTCAATGTATTCCCCGGACGGGGAATCGCGCCGAACGGAGTGAATAAGAGAAACGCGAGGCGAAAGCGAAAAATCCGCTCGGCCTTTGAAAAAAAGATCCGCCGTCGCTTTAACCGTTTTAGATCTCGACTGTATATACGTATTTCGGAGTACGTTGTTATTTAAGCAAACAAGTCGTATTTTTTTTTAGGGAAAGATCGAGTGAATATTATTTTGTTTTTAAAAGCCTGCATTGGTTATTCAATCATTTTTACATTCGCGCGATTAAAAAAGCGTCAAAAGTGTATATAACTGGGAGTTAAAACCGACAGCATAATAAGCCGAAGCTTGTCACATTAACGCAGTAGTCGCCATTCGTTCATCGTTCGCTCTAAAAATACGATCCCAGAAGAGGGGAAAGTCCGATTGAGCCGGAAGCTCGTCGACGCACGACTTCTTTCTTTCCGAAAAGCTATTTCACCGCGAGAAGGAAACTTTTGTGCGGTTGCGTCCTTGAACTTTTGAGCCACGCGCCGGTTCTTCTCTATTTTGCATGCGAGATTTACTTATTCGACGGGGACGCGGACATTTTTTTTGTCCGTAAGCGGCGACGCCACTGTTTCCTCTCGAATTTCATTATTTACGATCCCGGCTGGATCTCGGGTGTATTTCCGGTCAACGGAGTTGATAAATCTTTTGTGCGATTTCAACTTTTTTTGTAGGCAAGTTTTTGCTTGGATATCGGAGACATTTAAAGGCAGTTTTACTGTTTTACGCTCAAGCTAAGGTTTTCAATAACTTGTTGGAAAAATATTTTAATTTTATGAATAATCATGAAATAAAACATAATTATTTTAATAAATCAAAATATTTTATATAATTTATCGAATGTAATTATTAGAAAATTAAAACAACGATTTCGTTCTGCAAGAAAAATTATTATTTGGAAATAATATATTAGTACATTTAAAATCAAATGCAGATAGTTTAATCAGTAACGTATCACAATATATTATTTGCGATGTAACTAATCTAAGCTCCTTCAAACCTCTAACTGTATAACTCTTAAACAAGAGCTGGGTAAGCTTAAATAAAAAAAAAAAAAAAAAAAAACGCTCATTCAAACCACAAAACCTGCAAACAATCGACCGAAGAAACTCAAGCCCTCCTAAACTCCTCTAAAAATGACCTCTATTACTATCAGAGCGACAAAATTTCGCGTCCGCGTCGATATTTCACCCTCGATAATCCCGACGGCGGCGGTATCCCGTAAGCGAATAAACCGCAGGTGGTGTCGATCGAGTGGAGCGGCGCGACTATCGCCTTTTAATTTCGCGTCTGACGAATCGAACGGCCGCGTGATAAATCGTGGAGCGCGCGGAAGCCCAACAGTGCACTAAACGCCCGGCTGTTAAACGCCGGTTTATTTCCAGGTGGCGCTTCCTGTTTTCTCTCTGCGGCCCCGCGACTGTTTTCGTATTCGAGTCGCGGATTGACAGAGAGTCGGGACAATATTTTTCGGCCGCGATGATGAAGCTCGAGTCGGGGGAGGAGACGGTTAGTGTATTGTTTTGAGGGCAGTATTTGATATTGTCGCTTTGAGTGATTTGCTGGGATTTATGGTTGAAGGAGGATGTATTTTTATTGGGGGTGTTAGCTTGACTTGTCGTGTCGGGTTTGAAATTGTTTTCGAGGAATAACGTTTTTAAATTCTATACTATTGGAGATCTTCCAAACGGTTGAAGTCAGAATTTTTCGAGCTTGAAATTCTGTTTAAATTTTAGAAATTATTGCATCACTTACTTTAATTTCTTGTAGTTTAGTTTAAAAATGTGGGCTTTTATTTTTCTTTATTACTTTGAACCAAATAAAATATTTTACGTTTTCATATTTTAAATCCTTAGGTCTTAAAGCTGTAGAATGTCGGAAACAATTCAAAACATATATAAAATGTATAAAATGTTTATAATAAATCTAACCTTGATTATTTTATTTCTGAAATTTCTTATATTTACAAAATTTTTCTCTTACTTTATTGCGAGCTTACCTTATCAAGAATTTAGAAAATCGTAAAATGCCTTATAAAAAAAAATAAAATTCACGCGGGATAAGCGCGCAACGATGCGTAAAGTAACAAAAGATGAAAGGAACTTTAAGATTTTCGGCGCGCGGCGTAAAATCCCATTTTTGACAATCAACTTCGAAACAAAACTAGCAAAAATCTACTGCGCCCGGTGTTTCAGCGCCACGCCCCTTTTACCCCGACAAAAAGGGCAGCGAAGGATACGCGCGAAAAGTAATTTTTCCAGAGAGCACAGAAGGAACGCCCAAATCAAGCTGAGACCAAAAAAAAAAAAAAAAAAAGAACCCGCGAGAACGTTTTTGTTAAAGCGGAAAAGCCGGGCGAAATGTTTGCCGAGAGACCCTGACTGGGATTTGGGTTTGCGGTGTCAAAGCTCGGATTTCAAAGAGTGCGAGTCCTTTAATTAAAAGGCTGAGGGAATACGATTATCAAATTTTTCGGATGCTTGTGTCTAATTAGTATTTTCAGGCGAAGTTCTTTTTCGCCGAATTAGGAATTATGCGCTGGAAGACACGAAAGAATTCTAAATTTTCATGAGGATTTTTATAATTGCTTTCAAAATAAAAATGTGAGAATATTAATTATTTCGCCATTGTAATTTTAATGTCATTTATTTTTTTCTGACGCTAAAGTTCATTGCGAATACTAACAACTTTACACATCTTCACGCAACACTAATTTAAATCACTTTTCTCTCTTTTAATTTCATTGCTACACCGCCATTCAATTATTAATTTTGCTGATTCGGTAAATGCAATCATTTAAAAATTCATGCTTCATCAAAAAATATTTGTTTATTTTTCACTTGATAATTAAATATATTAAACATTTACAATCTTGACTTGATAATAAATGAAGAAAATATATCTAATTATTGAGTAAATAAATTTTATGAAAAATTGCTAAGGTATTTAACGATCCGTGCGTTGTTAAAAAATTTACTTCCTTTATCGATATAGAGTTTAATAACTTTGGCTTTAATCTTTCAACAGTCATTCAGACACATTTCTCTGAATAAATAAACTGATCGAATGAACCAATAAATTTGTCCAATCGAATCAAGTGCAAAATGAACCAACCCTTTCACATCAGAATCCCGGTGAACGAAGCCCGTAAACTCCAAAGAGCCCAAAACTAAATTCCACGTGCAATATTGCAGGTTCACCCGTGCGGTCGTTATCGGCACAACACCGTGGTGTTCATCCTGGCGAAGGAGTACAACTTGAAGAACCTCAGGACAATACACAGGCTGGACAGACTGACGAGCGGCATTCTGCTCTTCGGCAGAACGCCCAAGAAGGCCCGGCAAATGGAGCATCAGATTAGAAACCGACAGGTTAGCGCTTTCGCGATGTGAACTCGCTCTCTCCTTGCATATAACGGGAGGGAAGTACGAATGATAAGGGACGGGGCGGCTCGTAAAGATTCCCGATTAAATTCAAATGCTCTCTCTCTCGAGAGAGATCGGAGCTTCGCGGAAATCAGCTCGGAAGTTCGGGCTGTTCGGGGGTTTTATTGCGATTTCTGCTTTCGGTGCTGATTTTTAATCGGAGATTTTCGAGGGGATTTGTATTTTGATTTATTAGGCTTTCAAGTAGGTTTAATAAAGTTCGACTTGAGATGTTCATACTGAAAAAGGGACGGATTTAATATCTAATATAGAAGAGTAATATTCAAATTCTTACGTTTTTATGTGTTTTATTGTTTTTAAAGGTAAGACTTTACGTTTTACTGTAATGTATATAAAAGTTGGATAATTGACAAGTGATACTTTTTATAAAACATCTTACTCTGTGTGCTGAAAACATTAAAAATGTTTAATATAAAAAGTATATTAAAAGATTTTAAGAGAGAATAAAAAACTATCATTGCAAAGCTTTTAAATTGACAAAGTGGCCAAAGCAAGTACTAATTTTAAATTTTAAAGTATTTTAACGTTCAATTTATATGCGTATAAAAAGGAAAATTTGAGAACTACATGTGAAATACGAAGCGCAGTACCATACTTGATCATACAATTTTAATACCTTGCATAAAATGTTTACGAGGAAAATAGTAAAATCGCAAACTAAAAATTTCATTTTCTCTTTAGAACAAAAGTTTTTAAAGAAAGCTTTCAAATTGTTATCAACTGTTTCTCAAAGCAATTATGATGTGCTATAATGTTCAAATTAATGCTTGGCTTACTTTAGTATGAAGTCGTTAACTTAATTGCCAAATACGAGCAGCTCATCATACCGTACGGTATACGATAAGTCATTTGCTCGAGAAGCTAAATAAACCATTAACATTTTATGCTACTAATTAACGACGTTTGATGTCACTTGCTCTCTTCGTAATTAAGAAAGTTATTCCTTGCGCCGCTGAAAAATTTAACTTCTTTAGCGGTAGTTTGGTAACTTGCGTTTATAAGCTTCTGTTTATTTGTTTAGTGTAAGCAAATACTAATTTGTAGAACTTTAAGAAGTAAGTTATATGAAAACTTCAGAAACCTCAAATCTTTTTGAAAAACATAAAAACACCAGAATAATTCATAATGATAAATGTCATTTATTTGTGAAATTTATTACTAATTTTATCAAAATATTAGAACAGGATAAATATTTAATTGAATTAGAGACACCAATATTTTTCCACTCCAAATTCCATTCAACACGACTAACCAGCCCCCAATTTCCAGGTACAAAAGCAGTACGTCTGCCGAGTGGAGGGCGAATTCCCCGAGGAGGAGATCGTCTGCTCCGAGCCCATCGAGGTCGTCTCCTACAAGATCGGCGTCTGCAAGGTCTCGGAGAAGGGCAAGGACTGCATCACCAAGTTCAAGCGTCTCAGCTTCAACGGCACGTCGTCGGTGGTGCTCTGCAAGCCGCAGACCGGCCGCATGCACCAGATTCGCGTTCACCTCCAGTACCTGGGCTACCCGGTGGTAAACGATCCGCTCTACAATCACACCGTCTTCGGGCCCGCCAAGGGCAAGGGCGGCAAGATCGGCAAGAGCGACGAGGAGCTCGTCAGGGATCTCATCGGGATTCACAACGCCGAGAATTGGCTGGGCATGGACGGGGACTCGGAGATGAGCCTGTTCAAGCCCAAGCTGGATCTCGACGACAGGATGTCCAGCGACAAGGAGGGCTCGCCCTCGTCGACGCCGAGTTTGTCCGAGGACGATCAGCAGCAGCCACAGGTGAGGCTTTTTCGATATACTTTTATCGACGAACGCGTATAGTTTCTGATGTATAAGCTCAGTTATTCCAACAATTTATCGGAAATGGTATCAACAAAGCGTACAAATGTAAACAGTATACATTTTTTACTCTGCAAGATCGATTAGTTGTAATAGTTAAGTAATAAAAGAAACACCTGGAAATAATATTGATTTATTAAAGCGCGTTAAGTACTGATTAAAAAAGTTGATTTAATAATATCGCGATTATATATATAAC
>UCOL01002582.1:0-24441 GCA_900474335.1 Ormyrus nitidulus | reverse complement strand
CAATTAACATTGCCGCCATATTGTAAAACCAAGTATTGAGTATTGAGTGTCGACTATAAATTCGAACCCGAATCCATATGGAATCAGACTGAATCCGACTGATTTTTTCAACTGGGTACATATATGCAACTGCGTTTCTCAAATTCTAAGCTATTATTTATCTTTACTTTTACCTCAGTGTGTGTAAATCCATTATTAAAAATGGAATAAACAAATGATATGATTATTTATTCGCACTATATACTTATTGCGTTTTTTTTAAATTATATATCAAACGGATCTAAATACAAAAGGGTGTTTCTTTAAAAATAATAATGAGAATATTTTTTGATAAGCATAACGTATGTGTTTTAAAAAAATTCTGTCCTATAAAAAAAGATCTCGCAGAATTACATTAAAACAATTATAAGTAATTGCAACTGTATGTAACTATATGCCAGATACGAATTATTTCTACTTTTTTTTAATTACATTTATTAATAGATCTATTAAAATCAATGCGCGTTTGTTTTGTTAGGCCGAAACGTTGGCAAAAATTTTAATAAATTTTTTGGACAGCAGTGTTTCTACGTACTCTTAGCTTTCAGTAATATCTTCAAAACATTGAATTGTCATTGTTTATTTTTATTTATTTAGCAAATTAATCAGCAGATACTCTAGCTTATGCGGAATAAGTTGTTAAACATTATATTGGTGTCGCAACAATTAACAAGTAATTGACTTATATTCGAAATTTGATTGAACAGCGTTCTTTTCATAGATTTTTTAATTGTATACTAATTGATATTTGTTAATTACATTGTCAAATTTAAATTATTGCAAAATCTAGCGAAGTCCACATCACGAAACGATAATTATAATAAAAAAATTTTCGACAAATGAAAGAATTACATAAGATGTAATCAAGCAAACAAATATAATAATTTAACAATTTCTTTGAAAGTATTTCGATTTTCCCGCGCAAGTACGGTTAGTACTGGAAGACGAGCAGGTAAATTGCAAAGCTTCATATCTGTGTTAAACTTTATTTTCATAGGCGTGCCAATATCCAACATTCTACAGATTTGAGAAATACGTCGTTGAGCTTTTTAACTGCGTATACTGCACTTTTCTTATTAACAAGTGGATTTAATCATGCAAAGAATTCCGCTTAGTTTTTCCAGAAACATGGCTTACCTAAGGTAAATTGGAATATCTTATGAAATTCTTTCCTTATTTGTACGTGTATTATTGACCTCCCGGCTTTTTCCTCCCTGGCATCGTTGTTAAACGTACGTGATAACTTAAGCTTTGTCTGGTAAATGTTTAGTCTAAAGACTGCTATGTAAAATGCAACGTAATGTTTGATGCCAAATCGCTTGATTAGCTTAGAACTTTCGTAATAGAAGCCTTTTTTTAGCTGAACTAGATTTATGTATGTTTTGTGCAAATCTTATGTAACGATTTTCGGGTCGGTCATACTTCTAGTGTCAAAAAAAGTCTTATTTTTAATCAAGTAAACTTTGCTCTCTTCATTTGTTTGCAGTAATTTAAATACAGTAATTGATGAGTGTTATTTTCTTGTTATTTTAGCCAGGTAAGAATGGTAGGTGAGCGAGGAAGTGGAGCTGGAAAGGGTGGTGGTACTGGAGGTTCTATTCGTGATGCTGGTGGTTCGTTTGGAAAAATGGAAGCTGCTCATGAGGATCAATATTTTTACAATATGGTAATAATATATTTTATAATATTCTTGGCAAAGGAATATTTGATACTATTTATTCGATATTTACTAAAATAAGTAATCCTTTTTATTTTTAGCAAAAAGAACAAATTGAGAAATTGAAAGAAGGCTTACACGATGAAATTTCATTTCATGAGGAACAAATTAAGCGTCATCAAGAAGCAATCAACCGCCACAAGAAACGAATCAACTCCATGGCTAAAGAATGAAGGAATCTTTGATTTCGTCAAATTTTCACGTACATTCATTCTCCACTGTGTGAGAGACAAGAAATTACTAAAAAAAAAAGTGAAAGCTTTAGAGTATGATGTGTGCTTTTTTTAACTATCAACTGTTATTATTATAAGTAGAAATATAATAAATTTTGATTTCAATATTCATATTATTAATAAATATACCAAATATTACTCACAGAATGTTATAAAACAAGTTACAAATAAACCAAAACTTTTGAAAAACTTAAGGTATTCAAACTTTTATAAACTATTCTAATTAAATGTTTAATGTTATTAAAAATAAAGTGTTATTTTACTTATCTTACAAGCTTTTAGAAATGGTAAACTGTATTACAAAGGGAGATTATATTCAAACTATAATAAAATTGTTTATTCCTTTAAATTTGTTAGAAAAAAATCTCGTGCACAGTAGTTTTTTTCGTGAAAACCGACTTTATCAACATTCGGTAAATTCAATTTCTACGTCAGCAATCTAAAAAGTTGCTTAATTTTTTGTAAAAGAATTAGAGCGAGAAAATTAGAAAAGGCAGGATTAAAGGGGAAAAATCTGAAATATTCTGAGATGTAGAGTAAGAAGGTATGAATGAAGTAAGAGTCCGGAGGAGGGATAGGTAAGGCTCGTAGTAAGTACATATGCGATGCGATGGAATCGCGGTCGCAGCGAACGCTGCGCCCCCGCTTGGTGTACTAGCCGCTGCTGCCTGCTGTACGGGTGGCGTGTACTTGCATCGATCAGTGTTCTGGTGCGTGTGTGTCTAGGAGCAGCAGCAGCAGCGAGTCTGAGACTGCGGCGAGAGAGCGTGTTCGACTCTCCTGCTCCGAAAACTATTGTCCAGGAGCTCGTGCGAGCGTGGCGAGCGTATTCTGGAAGAAGCGCCGATGCTTCTCTCGCCAAACGCGTTCCGTCCGTCCGCTTGCTTCGACTAGGTACTCTCTTTCTCCGAGAGAGAAAGAGAGAGAGGCAGAGAGCGCGCGCGCGCCAGTGAAAGAGAGATAGTAAAGGGAGAGAGAGATTCGGCCCTTATTTGGGACTGCAGCCGCCAGCAGTCGCTCCGCCGCTCGCTGCTTTTTCATCGCGAGAAGTGAGTGAGTGAGACAAGGAGCGTCGCCTTAGAGTGCAAAAGGCGCAACGCCCTTAGAACGGCTTTTCTCCGAGTCGAGTTCGTCGAGTGAGCTGTGCAGCACAGTGCGCGGAACCCGCAGCCGCTCCAACATGCAGCCCAGGATATACTGTTGGACTGTCCTGGCCGCCCTCGCCGTCATCCTCGCGAGGTGCAGCGCTGCCAGTGAGGTGAGTTTCGCCACTGTCAAAACCTTGTTTACATCTGCAGCCCTTGTCATTTGGCTCTGCACGCGGGGGAGGGCAGGTTAGGTCCTATTTTAGGACAGCATCTCTCCCTAAGTCTGGACGCAGTTTATTTTCATTGCCGAGCCTTCGGGGGACTAACCTCAAAGTCTGGAATTTAGCGCAACGTTCGCATTCTAAAATCCCGTTGACGCACAGCTGCAGCCTCGGCTGCTTTGCCTTTGGCCTTTCATCTTTGCTTGCAGCAGCAGCAGCAGCAGCAGCAGCAGAGTGTCTGGCTTCGTTCCATGGGTTTCATATTGATTTTTTGTCGTTTGCCCATTTAATTTGCGAAAGCATTGCTCGAAGCCATTGGCGACGGCAAGTGCAGTGCGTGTCCAACGCTGACTAGAGCCGGTGACAATGAAGCCCGTCCTTTCCTTTTAGCTACTAAGAAGGTCGTAAAGTCGCCGAGATTCTCCGAAAGCGCATCATTGTTTATGAAGAGAAAAGGGAAGAGGCAAAGAAGCCGACGGAGCGGAAGAGAATAAAAGAAAGGAAAGTAGCTAACGCGGGCCGGCACTGAGAGTAGGCGGGCTAGTCGACGATCCCAAAATTCATCGGGAGAGAGGCAAAGAGAAAGAGAGAGAGAGAGAAAGAGAGAGAGAGAGAGAGAGAGAGCAGCGACTGGAATGCCCAACTGGAATCCACAATGGCCGTGGAATCTCTCGCTCGCTCGCTCGTTCTCCCCTTCGCTTCTGCTTCTCTCGTTTTTCTCCCTTTCTCGCTCTCTTCTTGGCTTCCCTTCTCACGTCGCCCTCCCTGCCGCCGCCGCCGCCGCCGCCGCCGCCGCCGTCGACGATCTCGCGAGCCCTTCTGCGCGCGGACTCTCGCCAAGAGCTCGAGACTCGTGTGCAGCCTGCTCTCTGATACTCCTCCAGAGTCGACTCGCGTCAAGTCGTCTCTCCGCTTCTGCTTCTGTTTCAACGTAAATACAGCCGAGAACTCGGGTTCTTTTCCCCCCTCGCGCCTACTGCTCTGGCTTCCTTCTACTCGCATACACGTGCGCTTCCTTTCGATCCCCCTCGAGACTCGTCTTTCGTCCCGTCGTTTCTCAATTTCGTACCGACTTTCTCCCGTTTTTTCAACTACGACTTTGCGCCGTCCTCGCTTTGTTTCGGCTGGGCATTTAAATTTCATTCCACATCGCAATTTTTCCTAATCTGCGCTCGGGATAACTAAATTAATAGCTCGAGGAAATGAACATTGTACAAAGAAGTAGAAATCTCTCGTAATTTTC
The DNA here is from genome assembly GCA_900474335.1 of Ormyrus nitidulus. NCBI lineage: Eukaryota > Metazoa > Arthropoda > Insecta > Hymenoptera > Ormyridae > Ormyrus > Ormyrus nitidulus. Next base: position 19,900 of record UCOL01002582.1, on the reverse strand, counting down.
ATCTCCTAGCTTTATTATGTAAAGTAATGAAATTCCATCTAGCTTAACATTTTGAATTGGTAACTCTGAATAAGTATTGCGTAGAAAACTTTTGCACGGACCAGCGAGCCGTTGTTAATCTCAAAGTTTTGTAAAATTATAATAAATGAAGTGCCCTTTATTTAAACGTCGAGTAGATTTTTTGCTCCAAGAGTCGGACACGTGCAGGAAAGTTTATTAAACGTTAAAGTAAATTTTTTTGCCTCGTAATCAATATCGGGCCACGATTACGAAGTAAAAAAAAGTAAGAATAATAAATATTTCATGCGTCAGCTGGCTTAGATCGAATTTCTCCGTGATGAAAATTGCCGGAGGAACGAGCGAGAGAACGGCTGGTTTTTTAATCGCATCGTTACATAAAAGCCTAAGTACAAAGCTATCGATTGGCGGTTAGTCGCCCGACGTGAATCACCGGGGATCTTCATCAGCCTCAGAGTCCCCGAGGCACCGCAAACAACTTTTCGGGAAAGCTGGCGGAAAGACGCACGATACTCGGGGCTGCGCTCGGATAATGCATTGCGCTTCCATTGATTATAATTAGGCCGTAGGAGGTTTCGCGACAGGTAGCTTGATGCGGCTGTATACATACATATAGGGATGGGGAACGCTCGCGTGCAGCTACGGCTCTGTGGCTCTGCGCGCGTCTCCGTGGCGTGTGACTGCCGAGCGCGGCCGAGAGCGAGAGAGAAAGAAGAGCGGCACCATCGGTGGCATGGATTTTTATCTGTGCCTACATTTTTCATCTTTATTATCCTTTTATCTCGCGCCGATCAATAATAAGAGGAGAGCCGCCTCTCTCTTTCTCTCTCTCTCTCTCTCTCTATCTCTCTCTCTCTCTCTCGTAAGCTTTTCGTCTCCGTTTCAGAGTCTTTGCTTCGCTGCTGCTCTACACTCTTCCCTCCCTCTCTTTCTTTTTTATTGTTATTATTTTCCGACCGCACCATAGTCTCTCTCTCCGACTATAAAACTGTGTCAGCGATATTTACGTCGGCTTTGGCGCGCTTCTAAATATTCGCTCCTCCTTTTTATTCCTGCGATGCGCGTACACTTGGCTTAAAGAACGCTTTCGCTCTCTGCCATTTCTGCGAGTATTTATCCTTTCGTCTCTCGTTCGGTTCTTTTTACTTTTTATCGGAGCGCAGAGAGATTCACGTCGACATTTTAACGCAACACTTATTCATCAATGTATTATCTGTAAAAAATCTCAATTTACTTCCTAATGCATTTTGCTATCTTATCTCGACTGTTTACCTTTTAAATTTTTTAGCTTCGACTTACTTTCTGTCAATAAAGCTGTGCGATAAGAGTAAAAAATAAAGTTTCCCCGCTTATATATTTTTTTAAATAACTCGTAACTCAACCTATTAGGATTGAGTTTCTTTAATATAAAAGACGCACAGATATCTGTTAAATGTTATTTATTAGCGAGAACAACCAGTACTCTTTATAGAATTAAAATTTTTTTCACAACAGCGCGGCGATGTTTAGTTTATAAACTGGCATGATCTCATGCCGAGTGTAAACATGATACTGGATATCGACTTTACGAAAGTAAACAGTTGTACAACGACAATAATTTTTTTGCTCCTCATTTCTTTTTTTCACCGTCTGCCAAGTGGACACTGATATCTGCCAGGTGCAACATTCGAATTCGCCATCGTGACATTAGTGCAATATTTAACGCTCGAGCACGAATTGCCGACGCGTAATAAAATTTGGGTGCCTAATGAAATTCTTCGTACTCCTTTCTTTCGGTGAGGAATGCATTCCGTAAACTCTTGAATGAAAAAGTTTCGAGCGCGTTACTTCGGGCGAAGTGTACGGCAACAAGATGAGATCTTATATTCGATGATTCGTAATGTGGTTTTCTTGTTTCGCAATATCAACTTTTGCCGGAATTCAATTTTAAAACAAGGGCCGCGCGTTTTCCGCGAAGCTCTGCATGCTGGAAAGCCCCGGGGAGATATTTTTAAGTGATTTATGCTTTATTATTTTCGCGGGCTCTTCCAGCGAAATTCGCTACAGTATTCTTTCAATACGGTAATTACCGAGACGAACAGCGCTAATTTTGCACCTAACTAAAAATCCCGGCTAGATAAGCTGCCAGTTTAGCAGCAGAGCTCAGTATTGTTTCCCGAATCCCCGCGCAAAGTGGCTTATCGGCAATCGGCAATCGGAATGTTCGGAAAGAGCACCAAAGCAGAGAGAGAGAGAGAGAGAGAGACCTTTGGAGGAAATTCGAAAGGAGTATATAGGGAAGCCGAATGAGAGTCGGAGAGGTTTGGAGGCCGGGCGCTCGATTACCGGCTATCAGGTGGCAAGGTCGGAAAGCTGGCCTGCCTGCCCTCGGTTGCGCAGCTATTCGCCGCGGATGCTAATTAGTCGCTCTCCCGCTCCGTTCTCGATATTCGCATTCCACGTTCCTCGCAGCCGCGTGCGGCTTTCACTTTCCTCGGCAATTTCACCTACGCGCCGCCAACGACAAATGAAAAGCTCTCTCAGCCGCGGGATCCGGATAGATGAAAGCACTCCGGGGGCTGTAAACTCGGAGGTAAAACAAGACATTTTCTCGTTAAGCTCCTCCGTCTCCAGGGCCGTTTCGCGTTTACGCGGCCGGGCGCTCTTTCCCCCTTTTTACGCGCTCGGCGGCATATTCGAGGAAAGGTTCGATTCCTTTCACCCGCACGCCCGCGGAGAGCAGCCTCCCGCGGCGCGAATCGCACACCGTTTCTAAACGATTCTCCTCCCTGGATACATTTGCGGGGAAAAAGGCGCGGCCTTTCGGCTTTCTCCTCCGCGGCTTTTGACGGACGGAGAGAGAAGCGGGGGCAGCCGCGCCTCTCGATCGGCGTCGTCGCCTCTCTCGCCCACGCCGCCTTCGCGCCGAGGAAAAATCGTTGCGTAAACAGTCGCTGCGGCCGTTACTGCGCGCCTATATGACGAGAGAGAGACTCGGAACCGGTGGGACGGGATACGTGTGTGCAGCGGGAGATGATTATTTCAAAAGGACGCGACGCGACGTTCTTCGAATGCCTGCAGACCTCTTCGCCGCGCAGAGCCGACTCGCTTAGTGTAGGAACTGTTTGAAGCTTTGGCAACCGGCCTCTCTTACGTAAGCTCGTTAGAATTTGGAAGCGTGAACGTCCTCGGATGGCGCTCGTTCCTTATCGGAGCAGCGCGCCGCGCGATAGCGAAGGAAAGAGCCTTTTTCTCGCGACGAGTTTTCTCCGATGATAAAAATATTCTCTCCGCGCGGCCACCGCTATCTCCCTCGCGACAATTATATTGACATTTCGACATTGCGCCTCGATTATAATTATTTCGAAATTTCGGCGAGCTCTTCTCATTAGGCGGGTTAAAATCGAGGAAAGCGGGTCGACGGCATGTGCACGGCACACGTACAGAGACTGGCGCGCGTGCGGCTCGACCCACATTTTTTATCTTTTAAACTGTTTGCGCCGCGAGTCGCCGTCGAGAGCCTCTTGCCGTTTAATCGAAAGAACCGGCTTGGAAAATTCACCTTGAGAAAATGGGAAAATTCGCCGCGCTCGCTCGTATATAATGAATTGGAGCTCTCCGCGCGAGAGAGAGACTTGCTTCGCGGCCGCAAAGGCCCATTGTCGCTAAACCCTTTTGCTCTTTGTCCTTTGAGAGAGTCGGGTCTGCTTTTGCGCGGACGAGCGAGGAGACGAAGGAGCGCGTCGAAGCTCCGCGCCGTATTGGCTGATTCAATTCTATTCGGGCGGACGGTTGCTGGGCCAATTATTGCCCACGATGCATTGGACGTCGCTCGCGAGGAGGATGCCTGGACTTTGCTTATATTAACTGCGCCGAATATTTTTCAATCTTCAAATTCGAAGGTTCGAGACGACGTTTATTGGAATATTCGATATTTCCAATTGAACATTTCCTGTTATGCTTGGCATTAAGCAATGAACTCGGATTTTTATGTAATAAGTTTCCCTCTCGTCGTAATAAACGTTACAGATTGATGGAGCTTTTTATCTTGATGATGATATATACGACATTAAGCGATTCCATTACGAACGACGCTCAAATTAATATTAGTTTTATCGCCTAAATTAACATAGCAGCTCTGAATCAAAGTAGACAATAAATTATTGCCGAACGAAGCGCTTTGCATTTATAGTTGCGCGATTGATTTGAGAAAAATAAAATCGAATTTCCGACAATCAAAGTAAAGCAATTAAACTTGTTTTAGGTAGCAGAACGACTTTGGAAACAATTTACTGTAAATGTCTTCTGTGTTGCAGAGCTTCCAACTTTAATTTTGTTACAGAGAAACTTCTTCATTGCCTCGGTGACGGTTCTCGGTTGTTTCCTCGCTCTCTAACATTTAACGACTCGAATACTCGAAAAGCAAAGCTAGCAGTAATACGCTCAAGTTTTAACGTAACTAAAACGTTGCGTTAGTCATCGTCTGGATATTCTTCTGTAATTGATAATTGACACTAGAAAGCGAGCTGCTTTGAATATATGTCCGTTTTATTTACCGACACGCGGCAGCTCGATGATTCGCATTCAATTTAAAAGAGCGTAATTGACGTAAAAGTGAAAAAACGGGCCTTTGCTCTCTAATTAAACGAGACTCTTTTCATTTATTATTTTCGAAAGCGCTTCGCGTTTTCCGTGTTTGCCAAAGCACGAGTAAATGCAACGAGTCGACAAAATTGTTTACATACGGGACGTTCGAGAGGAGTGTACTCCAGCCAATTAGTTCGAGTGTAGAAAATTGAAGCGAGTTGTCAAATCGGTTAGATCGGAAGGTGTCTCATTTCCATTCCCGGCGTTAATTTGAAGGCACTACGGGGCAACAATCGAATTCCAGCGGTTATACAGACGAGATAAAAGTATACATAGATCCGCGCGGAGAGTCGACGGGAAGAAAATGAAAAGCGACAAGTCCCGAGAGTTTGACAGGTCGTCGAGGGTCGAAGGGGGTTGGGAGTTTATCGATCGGCCTTCTCTGCTTAGTGCCTTCCGTCGAGGCACGTCAAGACTTTGGGCTCGCGTCGCGACTAGGAACGCGCAGAGCCCTCCCCCCGTCGCCGCCCCGCCAATCGCTGGACAAGAGATATTGATAGAGCCTGCCCGTCCGTCTCTCTCTTTCTCTACACATCTCTCAGTTTTTCACTGACGTGGCGTGCCAGTTATTGGCAAAACGTGCCTCCCGATATCGCAGTCTATAATTGAACGGCATTGCCGCGTCGACGGAAATAGAATAGAAATTGCTGCTGGAAATGCTTCTCTCCCCTCTGCCGCGGAGCTTCCCTCGACGCTCGACTTTTTTCCCTCTCTCTCTGTCAACCCTTTGCCCCATCCTAATATTGACGTTTATTCGGCTGCGTGCCGATTTATTCGGCCCTTTAAGATCGTCCGATATACAGGCGCTTTGTAATTAAAGCTTTTTTCTCCATTCAGCCAACGGAGAATTTGAAAAGTTATTCTCGAGGATTTCGAGGTGCTTGAAAAAGTTTTCATTCTCTCTTGCCTAAAAGTCCGCGCGAATCAATGAAACGAGAGACGCCGCGACGTCCTTGTAAGTCTCCCCAAGAGCTTAGGCTCTTGTGTCGTCCTTTTTCTTTCGGCAAACTTGCCCCGCACAATCAAACTTTCGTTAGGAATAGTAATTTTCGTGCTTTATTTGTACTTTGCTTATCCGGCCAATGAAAAAGTGATTTCTATGACATCACGGCTTTATACGCTTCTTGCGTTAGAGCCGCCATCACGCCACTTTATTATGCAGTAGCCGCGACGCGGATGTCTTTTTCGACTTGTCGCCTCTCTTTTTCGGCGGTATTTCACGAGGCCGTAAAAGCTTACTCTTTTCGCGCCACCTCGTCGACGTGCTCAGTCGTTATCGTCCGACAAGGCACAAAGGTACCGCAAAATTCTATCGCGCGAAACATCGTCCTTTTTCACTCTTCCGTATAGTGCGGCAATGAAAGAAGCCGTATTTGCACGGCTGTTTTTGCGAAAAATTCTTTTAAGATATCATTAGTAAATAAAGGTACGCGTCTCTGTAGTCTATTAGTTCCGAAAGCGCGATTCGCGCTTGATGCTCGACAAATACTCGAGCTCTTTCAATGAGATCTGTATACGCGAGGAGGCTAATTAAAAAGTCAGTTTCAAGGAAACATTTTTAGTGCTGGATTAAATAAATTTGAAATAGGTCTGAAAATCGAATTGATGGCGCGGGACGAGGTAAGTGGATTTCTCGTCGAATCTTTCGAGGGTCGTTAGCCTCTCAACGTCGTTTAATGAATTATTTAACGAGGGGGGCAGAAGAATGGCAACTGGTCAATCGAAGCGAATTCCCGTATTACTTTTTGCCATGATTCTCGAGCTCGAATGCTAATGGACCCTCGAGTCTTCGCAGATAAGATCAAATTAAAGTTTAATTATCAAAAAATTGATTCACGTCCGGGAAAGTGAATGAGTTCAATACTTGATTGAGTCATCATTTTCGGGAAAGAGATAAATTTTTAGTTAGACCACAAGTAAAATAATATTTACACTTTTGCAATCTTCTTCACGAATAAAGAGAGATAAGAGGACGGGCATCTACTCTGTAAGTTTTGAGCGCATTACTCTTCCGCGGCAGTCGTCGTACTTTCGAGTTCCTTTGAAAACTCGAAAGATATATAAAATAGCCCAGACCAGGCCGATTCGGAGGAGCAGCGCCGAAATGGCCTGCAACTCGTAACGAAGGCACAAAAGAGCGAGGTAGGTTTTCGAGGCGTCTCATTACCGTGCAAATGCACTGGCAGGCGCCAAGTTCCCTCCACAAGTCTGGCACGCGGCTCCGTTTCTAGGTTACGCCGCGCGCGCCAACCTCTCGGCTCGCAGACGTGTGTGCACGGGCCAGACAGCCTCTCGGGTGCTGCGGCGCGGGCCGTTGTCCTCTCAAAGGAGACGCCTCCTCTCTCCTCGACAAAAGGCCAGGAAAATCTGCCTTATCTTCCTCTGACGGCTCTCTCTCTCGCGATAACGGTATAAATTCCGTGCGTTTATCGGGCTTCCTCGATTTCTCGAGTAATTGTCTCATCGGCTTACGAGCTCGACTATATATCAAAGGGCTCGAGAACGAGACTTTGTACGAGGAGTGGACTATTTCTCGCTTCGCGGCGCAAAAGCTGGCGCGGAAAAGCGCAAAGAGGAGAGCGGACGAAATTCGATTGGGGGGAGGCTGCGTGCACCAGCAGGCGAGACCGTCTAGCCGCTGATGAATCGAATTATGCCGCGCGCGAGGCAGAAGCGTGCGGTGTACGAGCTGGCTGCACCTTAATTAAGCGAGGCGACGCACTTTTTTCCCCCGAGGCGTCGTCGCTCGCGAAAATCCGGGCTTCAAAGACGCGCAGGTATAGAAGGCGGAACTCGGGCTTTGTAGCGGTGCGCTCGCGGAGCTCAGCGTCCTGCAGGCGAGTCGGATGAAAACCGGTCCTACCACGCCGCGCGCACGCACACGTCCGCCTGCACCTACACTCTCGGCGATCGCGCGGATCGCGCGGAATTTCGATCGAGCGCGCGAGGCTGCGCTAAAAATCATTCAGATTCATGCGGACGGCTAATGCGCGACTTCCTGCACAGCCGCCGCATCCGAGCTCCGAGCCTCAGCCTTGTACGGTCACGTCCGCGCTCGCTCCTATAGGAAGATTATCGCTCCTCGCGGACGGATCCATTTATCTCGCCGGATTTTCATGCCGCGTCGGACGCTAATTCCGAATATTACGCAGATGGGACGGAATTCGAGCGAGGCCAGAGATTTCTGCGTCTCTGAATGCGCTTCCTGTTCGGCGCGAGTCGCGTCCGCAGGTTCTTCAGCGCCGGCAGGCGATGTGTGCCATCGGAGGTCGGCTTCTCGGGCGCCTGCGCGGCACTGCCCCGTTGACCGAGCGGTTTAAGCGAGATCCGATTAGCGCTCGCTCGAATTAAAAGCCCCGCGCGCCTCCATTGCGAAATTGAAAAGCACCGATCTCCCGAGCCGACAGAGCCGAGGCTGCACCCCGTCAGAAGAGGCCCGCGGCAGAATTATCGATGAGCTCCCGCATTACGCTCGCGCGAATGAATAATGCAGTTACGTCAGCTGACCTTCGCATCTCTCCGCAAGCCACTGCACTACTCAGTCATCCAGTCGTGTCAGTTTCATATCTCGCCTGAATTATTCATCTCGCGTAATAAGTCACAAGCCGGAAGCGTCTTCGAGCGGAGGAGTTTTTTTTTAATTCGCGGCGAACGTCAAATTTACCCAAAGGAGACGCGGACGGCGATGGCGGAGAAACAAACTTGCTGATCCTTCGCTCTCTTATCGCGCGCAGCCTCCGACAAATATTTGCGCCCCGCCGATCCCTCCGTCGTTCTCCTCGAGTCTCGGCAGTTTTCTGCTCGAAAAACCGAGGATGGAATCCGGCGAGGCGTGCAACCCCGCGTAAAAATAATTTAGTTTAGCCCAAACTTGGGCCAAGTTTCCTATGGCTGAACTTTGGGCTAAACGTGGCCAATGAGAAAATCCCAAACTTAGGTATAAACTTTCGAGAAACTTGTACTAAAGTTTAGGCAAACTTACGCTAAACTTTTCAAAAATTTTGGGACCACCTATGATAAATTTTTAAAAAACTTTAGGCAAACTTACGCTAAACTTTTCAAAAAGTTTGGGACCACCTATGATAGTATTTAAAAACTTTAGGCAAACTTACGCTACACTTTTCAAACATTTTCGGACCACCTATGGTAAATTTTTTTATAACTTAACAAACTTTCGGCATATTATTTAAAAAAAATACATAAAAACGAATTATTTAACAGTCTAATTTATTTCATAAACTTATATTTTTACAACATTAATACTCAGAACAAAATTTTTTAATCAATTACTTAGAACTTTCTATTTTAACTTTTTCTTGCCGGAGTCATCCTCATCTCCATCAACCTTCCTTTTAAGGGTAAGATCTTCAATTTTTTTCACTCTTGGATTTCGAAGCGTCGCACATAGTGCAGTGAGGACTTCTCTGTATTCTGCATGTGAAATCTTGTATTTTTTTTTCGTTGCATTTTCATTAACAAAGACTGAAAAAAGTTTGTTTATCAGTAAATTGAGCGCATAATTGGTAATTAATTTAGCAAGAACTCACTTTCGACACTTTCATAAACGTTTTCCGGTATAGGCTTCCATCCGTTTTTACCAGTTGGCGAACTGTTTTTGAGAACTTCTTCTCCTAAAATCAACTTCATTAGGCGACGTACCAACTCTCTTGGTTTCTTTCTATGTAATTCTAACAGGTTTTTTATTTTCCATTGATTCACATGCACTCCTAAACCTTCAACAAGTTCAATCTAAACGACAACAGATAAATAAAATAAATTATTTTAGGTAACGAATTAACTTAGGTAATTTAGGTACTTTCTTTTATGAAAAAATGTACTTACAGTTTGATTATCGTGTTTCGTTAATGGCTTCAATGTTACTGCTGGTGTCTGTTTTTCAGTTTCAATTTCACCCTAGAAAAATGTTTCGATTTAATATTTCTTAAAATTATTTAATTAAAAGGCATACCTCTTTTACAAAATCATACTTACATCGTCATTATCGATTCTTTCTAAAGGCTTCTTTGTTACTTTAAATTCAATACTTTTATTTACAGTTTCGTCCTATAATAAAATTTTCGAATTAAAAACCAGACAAGAATTGAAAAAAAATGAGTTAATATAAGTATAAATTTACCTTCGTAGCATTTAAATTGTTTTGAATATTATAAATTTCTCTGCTTAAGTTTAAGATTTTATTCAGTCTTATAATATCCTCACGTGTCACTAGAAACAATATAAATATAAATTTATTTATAGAAATAGTATCTTATTTACTAAATAATAATAAGTACCTGAAGGTAATTGAATGCAGGAACAAGACTTTTGATCCTCGACCACCAGCTTATTGGTATCAGAGATTTCTGTTCTCGTCTCATGTTCTTGCTTACTTGTACCTGGAGTCTCCGTTTTTTTAGCAACTTCATTGTCATTCAATTTCGGCACATCATTTTCTTTGTCACTATTTTCATTCTCTATCTGAGAATATTCATCCTCCGTGTCTTCATTACTGAAAAATTTTTCGCAAAAAAAATAAAAATACAAATGTTTATAAAATTATTTGATAAAGTAAAATAAAATTTAAAAAATATTACCTTTCTGATTTTGTTTCAATTGATAAATCATTATCTGATTCCTCCGATGTCAAATTCATCTCGAAAATTGGTTTCTTTTTAAAAATAAAATCAATTTCTTGAGATGCAATGGCCTTTTTTAAGTCTTTCTGTTTTTTATTTTCTTGCCGTCGCTGGCGTTTTTTGCTTAGTAAATCGGGTGAAATTGACAATCGTTGCTCTCGTGTGATAATGCTGCCATCAATGGTAACAGCTAAAGACTCCAGCCAACTTTTATCGTCTAAATAAAATACAATAACAAAATAAACATAAAATTATAAAGCAGTTAATTTAAGATTACAAAGAGACAGAAAATAAACTTATAGATTATATAAATTAAACTTACGAGATTGTCTTAAAATTCTTGCCGAATACCAAGTCTTTCCCCACTTGGCTTTCGCTTTACCTGTTTTTTTCCCAATCTTGATATCATTTATTGATAAAACACTTGTCTCTTTTGACTCCTCCCAATAAATTAGAGCATACATTTTTATTTTTTAACCTATTTGCACTAACCGTACGTACGCTAAATATACGTAACACTGATCATAGCAACGATTGCAAAATATCATCTAAAAATTGATGATATGAGAAAGTGAAGTTAGTACAATAGTGCGATATACAGTGGCCAGAATATAATACCATTAAAAAATGTCTAAAATTTCTTGGTTAACTGCAGATTTATAAAATTTGTTGGTTAATTATTCAATAATGTCTAGACGTAAATTTCTTTTAAATGAATATTCGCAATCAAGCCGATACAGGCTATTATCAAGAATCGAATATTCAAGCAGCGATGAAGAAGAAGATTCATCTAACAGTGAACTGTCGGATTCAACGGAATCGTCTAATCTTGATGAAAATGGTAAGTACTTTTTGATTTGATAAAATATGTTTAATTTTGAAGGCAGTGCGTGTTATTTTTTTCTTTTTTCATACCGGCGCGTTCTGCTAAGTTAATGCGCTTAGTATAAGGTTTTCATTCTTTAATTAAAAGCTTGAAGAGGTTAAATAATTAAATTTTTTAATTGAATTTTTCATTCGATACATTCGAAAAACTGAACAAATTTTTCATTTAAATTTTGAAAAGCTTTTTCTCTATTTGATTCATTCTATTATAAAAAAAAAGAACTGTAATATTAAATTATCTTTGACTTTTTAAGAAATGAACAATAACAAGAACAACAAGGAAAACAATGATTTTATCGGCGTTGGTAAGAAACTATTTAAATAATTGTTAAACATTTTACAATGTAGATATAATTTAAAAACAATATTTGAAATTTAGGCGAAGAATTTAATGATTTAGATGAGGATTCGCAGATTTCTCCTGACAGTGCATCTATTACTGAAAGTTCTACAGCAGAGGATTTTTCTGAAAGTAGCGAAGATGAATCAAGTGATGCAAACGAAGATGAAGATTTATTATTTCAAAATTCAAATGAACGTCTTTATCCAGGAGCACCAATAACTACCGGAGAAAGCGTATTATCCATTTTAACCGTTGCTCTGCGATTTAAGGTTACAGGTGTACTCTTAAGCTACATTTTATCGCTTATTTCATTACATTGCCCGGAACCAAACAATTGCGTTAAATCATTATTCAAATTAAAAAAAATGTTTGCTAATATCAGAACACCGTTAATCAAACATTATTATTGCGGTAAATGTTTTAAAAAATTAAACAAGCGATTTTGTAGAAGATGCAATGAATCTTTAAATATAAATTACTTTTTAGAAATTTCGATTATATCTCAACTTTCTTCTTTTTATAAACGTCTCGATTTTAAAAACAATATAAATTATCGTTTTAGAAGACAAAAAGAGTATGATTCAAATTTAGAAGATCTCTTTGACGGGTCAATCTACAAATCTTTACCCCAAGAATTTATTAATAATAATAATAATATAACATTCACGTGGAATACAGATGGTGTTCCACTTTTTCGGTCTTCAAAATTAAGTATATGGCCCTTTTATCTCATGGTAAATGAGCTGCCTTACAAATTAAGAATAAGAAAAGAGAATGTATTGTTAGCCGGCTTATGGATTGGCAGTAGTAAGCCATCTCCAAATTTATTTTTGAATGTGTTAGATAAAGATTTAAGAAAATTATATCGCGGAGTATATTTTAAAGTTCCAGATTCACGTAATCCAGTTCGTGTACGTGGATTAATTGTTAGCGGTACATGCGATTTAGTTGCAAAGGCACTGTTTTTAAATATTAATCAATTTAATTCCACTTACGGTTGCCCAGTTTGTAAAATTGAGACAAAAAGGGAAGAAAATGTTCAAATTTATTTTTTTAATGAAAATTTTAATGTAAGAACTACAGAAGAAACGCTAGAGCATGCTCGAGAAGCTTACGAAAGCGGAACTACAGTTTTCGGTGTAAAGGGCCCTAGTGCCCTAAATTTATTTGTACCTAATTATATACAATCAACCGCAATAGACATTATGCACTGCGTTTATCAAGGCATTACAAAAAAATTACTTTCAATATGGTTTGATGCAAATAATCGATCCCACAGTGCATCACTTTTTGCTTTTATTGAGGAAATCAATGAAAAAATTGAAAAATTATCTTTGCCATCATTTATTTCGCGACTTCCGCGTAAAGTAAATGACTATTGTTATTGGAAAGCGTCCGAATTAAAACTTTTTTTATTAGTATACAGCCTTCCAATTTTAAAAAATGTTATGAGAAGGCGGTACTTAGAACATCATTCCTTATTAGTGCATGGAATCTCACTTCTAAATTTCACTAGTATTTCGTTAAATATGATAAATGAAGCGAAGCTAATGTTAGAAGAGTACGTTGCAAGATTTGAACTTTTATACGGAAAAAAATATCAGTCGTGCAATTTACACTTGCTACTTCATTTATCTGACGAAGTTAAAAAATTTGGACCTCTGTGGGTTATGTCCTGCTTCCCATTTGAAAATCTTAATGGCTTATTAAAAAGCTATGTGCGTGGATCAAACGCCCCTGAACTACAAATCTATTCTACGGTGTCCATGCTATTATCATCGAATCAATTAAAAGCAAAATTGTTACATCCCGAGAGAGAAGTCCGTGGATTTTGCAAAAAAGTAGAAGCTTCTGGAGTTTATCGATACAAAAGCAAATATCTTTTTGAGAATTGTTTTGCTTTAGGAGTTTATAAGAAAACCAATGAAATTCCCGATGCACTGTTAAATACTCTAGATGTTTATAATAATATTACTATTTCAACTACTTTTCATATTTTTAAAAGACTCGTAAAAAACGGAATGTACTTTGAAACTAAATTTTATGCAGAAAAGAAAAAAACTAATTCCTCTTGTGTAAAATTCAATTTTAATAGTATTAATTGCATCGGAATAATTCATTATTTTATTACTGTATGCAACTGTGGGTGTTTACAACAATGCATTCAATGTAATCAGAACTGCAATACTTACATGATTGTAAAAAAATGTATTATTCAACCAGCCTTCCTTATCCTAGAAACTTATGTTCCTACAATTTTTTTAAGCCAAACTGTAGAAAATGAATACGTAGCAATTAATGTTAAGAATATTATTAACGTATGTTATAACTTTAAGGTTAATGATAGTACTTATGTTGTATATCCAACTAATAATAATGAATTAGAATAATAAATATGTTAAACGAAATTTATTATTAGTGTAAAAAGCGTTATTACATAAAAATTTATGAGTTTCCGCTTACAAAAATTTGTTCTAAGCAATAAGATTGTAAAAATAAGTTATTTAAATAAAATGGATTATTATTAAATAATTGGTTTTTACATATTTTTTTAAAATAATTTGCCGAAAGTTTACCTGTTTTTAAAACATTTATTACAGGTGAACCCAAAATTTTTTAAAATTTTAGCGTACGTTTGCCTAAACTTTAGTACAAGTTTCTCGAAAGTTGACATAAAAATTTCGTAATGTTTGTTAAAAGCTTGCCAAAAGTTTGGCAAAAGTTAATATGAAGGTTGGCCTGAACTTCAGTACTTTTGCGCTTTAGCTTTATACATAAGTTTGGGATTTTCTCATTGGCCACGTTTAGCCCAAAGTTCAGCCATAGAAAACTTGGCCCAAGTTTGGGCTAAACTAAATTATTTTTACGCGGGCTATTTTTTTCAATATTTTTATTTGAATAATGACAATAATAATATTTAAAATGATTTGAAAATTCATTCTTTGATTTAGACACAATATAAAAATACGTGATATAATATATATAATGTAAAAATTTTATAATTATAAAATCGAACGGATTTTTGCACTACTAAATTGTTTCATCAGCAGTTAGAGGTTATTACGTACTCCACGTCTTGCAAGAAATTGAATTGGAAAAGAGCTGAGGAATGCCAGCGGAACGGTGAACCGCGAAGAACCAGAGCAATGTCGGAGCAGTGGCCCCAGTGGCGGTGTAGTGTCAGTGTTAGGTAAACCGTGGAGAAGCACCTGTAAATTATCAAATAACCACTCTGTGCAAATTTTGGAGTGGATAATTTACTTTAAAAATAAATCAAAATATAATTTAAAATCAATTTCGGACTTCAATTATTTAAATAAAACTGCTCCTTGCGCTTTTGCGCTTTATCGGAGAAAGAACCACCAGAGGACTTCAAATCGACCTGGAGCTGGAAAACATCATCGAGCCGCTCATCTAGGTTCACTTTCCACTCCACGACCAGCTGGGTCGTAATAGTTTTTGGTGATAGCAGTGGGATAGTCCAAAGGAGCCAGGACAAGGATTTCCAAGGAAGCCAACAGCGGAAGCAACGGAGCACACCACCAGAGATTGCCGCAACTCCTGCCGAAGATTATTGAGCCGCGGTTTCCATTGGGACTAGCGCGAATGCCAGAAGGATCCATCGGGTCCGCGAGCCCTGCAGCAAGGAATCCCCGAAGGCAACAAACTCCGAGGACGGCATACCAGCTCCGCTCCAGCCGCCATCTCAGGTCGCTCGATTGTCTGGCCACTCCACCCAACTGCCTGACCACTAAGGGCAAGGATATCATTCCCGACTGGCAGAGGACCAACAGCATCAGCAGCACCAGCAGCACTAGCAGCAATAGCGGAAGCAGTACCAGCAGCATCAGCAGCACCAGCAGCGCCAGCAGCGACAGCAGCAACAGCGAAAGCAGGACCAGCAACGACAGCAGCATCAGCAGTACTAGCAGCAACAGCGGAAGCAGGACCATCAGCATCAGCAGCACCCGCAGCATCAGCAGCACCAGCAGCGTCAGCAGTGACAGCGGCATCAACAGCAACGATAGTAGCAATGAACCCGAGCGAGCGAGTTAGGCCGCAAAACTTTGAAAATCGCGGAATAATAATTAATATTCAATTGGAGAAACCGGTCTCCTCTTTAAATTAATATTTTTTCCGTTTTTAAATAAATTTTTTTTTGCGGGATTAAAAATTGTGAAAATTTAACCATTAGAGTTTAATTAATTAGTATATAATGTCCGCGAACAGCGAAAATATGAGCAGCGGCTCAGGTCCACACCTTCGCGCCGAACATCCGCTTCCAAATCCCTTTCACCGACGCGGCAATGCTTCGAGGGCCTTAGATTTATCTGCAGGAAGTGGAGATCGTTCCCTTCCATCATTAAGCATACCCGACCGAAGGGCGTTTCAGGTTAGCTCTGCTCCCCCTTGCAATGTCCACATCTTTCCCACTAATAACGGGCCGACCTTTAAGAAAACCAATGAGGATGTTCGAATCATTCCCGAATT
This sequence comes from Ormyrus nitidulus, assembly GCA_900474335.1. Lineage (NCBI taxonomy): Eukaryota > Metazoa > Arthropoda > Insecta > Hymenoptera > Ormyridae > Ormyrus > Ormyrus nitidulus. Next base: position 3,901 of record UCOL01002582.1, on the reverse strand, counting down.
TAATGGACAGGATGTGCCCATCAAAGGCTTTATTAGGGAATGCAATGATGCCGAGACCTTTATTAATCCTTCGGATAAGGAATTCTTTTTAGGGCTGGTAAAATCTAAGGTAACCGGGCAAGCGAAGGCTCACCTGCGGTCTAAAATCTTTATGAACTTGGATCAATTGCTATCCGAATTAAAAAGGGCTTATGCCCCTACGCGAAGCCTGGCCCAGGTTCAAAACGATCTAGCGCGAATTAAGCAAAAACCTGATGAGAAGGTATCAAACTATGGTCTGAGGACCTCTCAGATAGTGCAACAAGCTAGGGAATTAATTGTTGAGAATTTTGAATATTCCGTGGCCTGTGACATGATGGAGGGTACCATCAGTACAGCCATAAAGTGCTTTTTGTTGGGCCTCAAGAGAGAAGTGTCCTTGCAAATGGTAGGGGAGCGGCCCTCTACCCTAGAATCTGCCATTAGTAGCGCGACAGATGCTGAGGAATTTGTTCAGCAACAGAAAGAATTATACACATATGAATGTTAATAATGATACTTCGAATAATTGTAACTTTCTAAAAGTAGTGCTGCATGTCAGGGTAGACGAGCGAGAAGTGAGACAAGTTGTATAATGAGAATTTGGAGAGGTAAAAGCTGCGCAAAACTACGCAACAAGATGAAACGAAGTTGGAGGCCGAAACTACAAAGTGTTTTGAAGTAAATGTACTCCCAGATGGAAACTGCATCAATTATCTTTTCATGACATTAATAAGAAATCGGTGGACCCGCATCAAACGATTTTTTACCGAAGAATATTGCAGCACCTAATTAAAAAATATTTATCATGAAAAAACCAACAGCAAGCATATAGAGATAAAGTCTCGCATTCCTAACTAGACCAAAATCTGATTGTTTAACGTATAACCCGGCAGCATAATTAGCCGGTAGGCTCGAGAGAGAAAGCTTTATAACGATATAAAATTTTTTACTTACTTAATTACTTAAATTTTTTAATTACTTAACTATTTATTAGCAGTAGCACTTCAAGTTGTAGTAGCAGTTTCAGTTGTAGTAGCAGGAGCAGTTTAAGTTTTAGTAACACTTTAATCTAAGCTTACTATTTCACTTCAAACTATTGTAAACGCGCTTTAGGTTAGAAGGTTAGATTAGAAAAAGCGCTGTGTTCAAAAAGTGACGCGTTCCAAACTTAATGTTCCGGCATGGGCGCAAGTGTAAGTTTAAAATAACCTTTAAATAATTAAATAATTTATTTCTTTTATTAAATAATTAAAACTTTTATTGTGTTTTTAGTTTTTGAATTTATTAGAAGAAATAGAAAACCAGATTGGCGAAATTACATCAAAAGAATTCGGTTAGTTTTTGATTTAATTTTCATGTTTTTAAACAAAATTAGAATGGACTTTGCAAAAAAATGTTTAATTAATATTTTGTTTGCAGAGATGCATATTGCTGAAAGCAGCTCAAAAAATATAAGCCAGCAGAATCCTTCTGATGAAATTGGTGAGTTTTTATTTAGTTTTATTTGTAAACTTTTTTTAAATTTTATAAAAAAATTTGAATTTAATTTTTTTTTTCGCAGGTATGATCGTCGATTCTGAAGATAATAATTCAAGCCAGCAACCTCCAGCTGGAGCCAGAATACACCCGCATGCTGTCAGTGGGCAGCACGCTTTTAGAGTTGGAGGTTCGCTGCCCAGCTTTCGATGAGGAAATGTGCAGCCTCCTACGGCAGGCGTGCAGCCTCCTGCGGCAGTCGTGCAACCTCCTGCGGCAGGCGTGCAGCCTCCTGCGCCAGGCGTGCAGCCTCTTGCACCAGGCGTGCAGCCTCCTGCGGCAGACGTGCAACCTCCTGCGGCAGACGTGCAGCCTCCTACGGCAGGCGTGCAGCCTCCTGTGGCAGACGTGCAGCCTCCTGCGGCAGGCGTGCAGCCTCCTGCGGCAGATGTGCAGCCTCCTGCACGGCAGTGGCGCGGAAGAGGCGTTAGAGCTGGGAGAGCTCGCCGGCAGCGACAACAACATCGAAGAAGAATGGAATTTGCAGACTTCTTAGGAAAAGCAGCTGCGTCTGCGTTTTATTCAAATAAAAGATTCTAAAATAATATTGATTTTAAAAAAAGTTGTTGAAAAGTAGTTTAAAAAAATGTTTAAAAAAATTAAAAAATTAAAAAATTTTAAATGTTTCGGCGTTTCCTTTACTTAATATTTAAGCTTACACTCTATCGTTTTAATCCACACCACCGATTCAAAGTAAATCTACTGTACAAAATAAAATTTACACATTACACACAAGTATTTATCGAGTGCTTCGATGAAGCGGACTCGTCGAACGTTTCAGCGTTTCCTCCTAAACAAAATTCAACAAACGTGCGGTCTGGCGCGGCACCGCGTGAGACGCGGTGTGGGCGCGACTCGAGTTGGCGTCTTGGCCCTGACATAGAGAAAGAAGACGCGGACGAGGCACAACTGGGGAAGGAGAAAATGTGCGCCAAGCGCTATTAGGGCCTCCCGTGATTTTTTTTTTTCACGAACTATACGCAAATTGGTTGGATTGCCGCGGCATTAAACGGCTTTTACGATACACCGGATGAAAATGTTTTTATATTTTACTTACCTGAAAGTAAATAATTTGTTTCGCTCCTTAATTACTTCATAAAGTAAAAAAGAATCTTTTTTATTATTTTTGCTTATGTATTTAACAATCTAACTCATATAAGACAAGGCTACGCTAAAAGTAGAACATGTTAACCTAAGTTAAAGTTAATATAAATTAAAGCATTTTAAATGTATTTTAAAGTTTCGAAATACGTTCCTGATAAATATTTGTATCTTATGTTATCAATATTTAACAAAATTATTTAATAAATTATTATTAATTATTTAATTTTAACAATTTCAGTATGGCATTTAAGTACTTCATAAGATAAATTTGTTATCTCGTTGGTATTTAAAGTTGTATAAGATAAATTTTGTACAATTTGTTCAACTTCGGAAGCATGTGGCGAATTCAAATTCAAATTTGCTACTTCAAATGAAGACGGATTTTGGTTGAGCGCAGAATTTTTTTACATCGTAGGTGTACTCATATTCGAACGTAAAATACCTGATTGAGGGAACTACATATTCTGAACCAATCTTGCATTTAAAAACTGAGGTAATGAGTCAGATAATTGACAATTTGTTTGTCCGTTTGTGAATTAAGAGACTGAGCTGATGGATCATATGTATTTGGATTCACACCTGCATAAAGGAATAATAAAAATTATATAAAAATGTAACGTAAATATAGAATAATATAAAATAATAATAAATCATACAGACCTAAGGCATATTGAACATTTTGATATGATTGATTACCCTCAAAAGACATAACAACGTTATGTTTTGGTTCTACTTACTTATTTCCTGTTTAGGTTCTTTTTTAATTTCAACTGGTTTTAATGTCGAAGTCCTTGCACTTGTCTGCGGTTGTAGTGAAGAGCTTGATTCTTGCTTTACTGGAAAGTTATTATATAAATTTGTACTCTACACAGTAGAATTATGCTTTTGATTGTTATAAATAAAATAATTATAATAATTATAATAATTATTGTTACGTCTTTCAATAATTATAATTATTTTTACTTCTTTCATTGCTTGCTTCCTGACTTCTTTCACGATTTCTGTTTTTGGTTATGATAACCAAAACAATAATAAAACATTAGGTTAAATTAATATTATCTGTCAATTTTACTCGCGCTAGGCGGACCTCTCTCTCTTTCTCTCTAGATTTCTAGTTAGTTTTTACCGGAAGTCAACCGGAAGTCTGAATCGAAAATGAAGAACTAGATTCTATCGGAAAACGATCAACAAATTTTTTGTTTCTCAATATCTTTAATTTGAGAACATTATTTTACATGAA
>UCOL01002581.1:0-24489 GCA_900474335.1 Ormyrus nitidulus | reverse complement strand
CTCTCTCTCTCTCTCTCTCTCTCTCTCTCTCTCTCTCTCTCTCTCTCTCTCGCCTGGCTATTTTCTGATGGTTATGAATGAGATTTGATTTAATGTTTGGCGTTGCCGAGGCGTTTAAAGCAATTTCAGCCGATAGTTCGTTCTACTAATTTATTGAATATTTTATAGATAAAAGTAGTAATAGACTTCTGCGAAAAAAAATTATAGTAATTTTTTTTTTTCGTAAATTATTCAAACGAGTTTTAGAGTAACGTCTAAATGTTTAATAATAAAGTTACACAAACCCTGCTTTAAGGTTGTATGGTCTATACAATCTCAATCAAAAGTCAGTTGAGATGTAAATCATTATTAATAACTATATTTACATGTTTTTATTAACGTTTGCTTATTAACTTTTGACTATTTGCATTTAATAAGCAAAAGTTAATAAAAACATTTAAATATAGTTATTACTAATGATTCACATCTCAAGTGACTTTTGATACAGACTGTATATACAGACCATACAACCTTAATCGCATTAAAAATGTACTCCGAAAACCGTAACCGCACGCACAATTTATCGGAAAACGATCTCGGCTCACGGCGCACGAAAAGCCTGTAAAACGTACATTACCGCACACCTACGAACAATCCAGCCCGATAGCAAGGCGAAATTAAAGTTTTATCACCGCGTTCCGGGAACCTTCGAAAAAGTTCTCCACCTATATCGTGTCGCTGACAAAGAAAAAAAAAGAAGACTGCAGAGAGCCATCCCCATGGCATGGCGGCGCGTGCCGACGGCAACGAACGCGCAAACTGCCATGCCGCTGCCGTTCGAAAATAACCGCCGGCGCACGACCGGGAACCTCTCTCTCTCTCTCTCTCTTGAGAGCGATAAAGGACCGAAGGCTGCTGCGTACGAAAATAATCTCTCGCTCTTTATGCGAGCGCTGCTTCTCATTAGACTATTACGCCCCGCGTTATAGAGATCGCGAGGGCTTTGCGCGTTAATAGTAAGCCCGATAAGTTTCCAAAATGGTGGTCTGCTTGCTCATTTGCCAAGGTTCGCGGTGTTTTTATTGAAATTTAACGGGTACGAGTGCATTTGCCCTCAAAGTAAGCAGAAAGAATCTTACAGTACGAAGAGAAAAATTATCGATAAGTGCACTTTTGTAAACGTAAGGTTTGTGTCGGGGAAAGATGAGAAACAAATGAATTATGCTGATGTGCAAAAGAAACGGCATTGATACGGAAACTAAGCATTAAGGATAAAAATTGTCATAAATATGAACATTGTACTATAAAATCGATAAGTGTATTTTTAACCGATAACATTATCTTTCTATTTTTCAATCAAGACAATTTAGATACACTTAAAATACACATCAAAGAGTCACGCGAACCGTTAAAAGTTCGGTAAATTTCAATTAAATGCTTTTACTTCAATACTTGTTTCGAATATTCAAACCAAAATCTAAACAAAACAGTGATCCGCCTTTATGTTTATTGAGCAATCAATAACGATAAAAGCGGTCGTGCATTAGCCATATCACACAAATGGGGAATAACGACAGAAAAGGGATCAATTTCATTACAAAACGCAAAACTACTTGCCTAAAATTTTGGTGCCACCACATTGCGGGCAAACGTTGCATATTTATACGGCAATCGAAGCACTTTGGTCAGTTCAAGATCCCCCGCGGCGCATAAATCGAAAATGGAGCGAAAATTACGGCACTGAAAATCGACGCCACGCGTCTACATACAACCCGAAACAAGCACTGCTCGCGATAAAACTTCAAAATCACGAAGGCTCGATTCTCAACGAGCGTATCGACTCTCCTGTTCTCAAACACAAACGCGCAAATTTATATACTTACAGCCGGTGATAATCGAGGTAGCTCTCCGTCCTTGATCGCAGCCGGTCGCGAAAGAGAGAGAGAAACAGCTGAGCGGCTCTCGGAAAACTATAATTCCGCGACCTCGCGCGACCTTCGGACGCTTCTAGCCGGAGAAAAACATTGGGGAGCGAGGGAGATGGAAAAAATGCCTCGAACGCCGATTCCAAGAAAGCCGGCTTTCTCGGAAGAGTTCGATGGCACGGTGCGTTGGCTTGGCTTTTCTCGAAATTCTCCTATCATGTGTTTAAAAGTAAATTTACCTGCTGTCCACGCGAAATTGGACGTTCTCTGCTTTAAGTAACGCATTATGTAATTCGATACAGCTGTGCAATTTCCACCAACGTTTACGAGTATTTTTAAATATTCCTGGCGGTTATAAATATACGTTAAACGGCCCAATGAGTATACTTTTATTTATATACATCATTTGGATCTTTTCGCTTTTATACACAAGTACATCATGCTCGTGTAAATAAACAAATTTAAACGTGAACAACCGGTACAGATTAGTCGGGAAAAACTACTTTTACATCATACGATCAAGTGCAAGCTGCAACCAAATAATGCAAGCCATTTCACTGATCTCTTAGTTGTCCCCATGAAAATTGAAAACAAAAGCTTATGATATCTACAAAACCTTTGGATTAGGAAGAACCACAAGTGACGTGCAATTGTTCATTTTTCGTCACTTTCGCAAACGTTTTCTACAAAAAAACAACAAAAAAAAATAATAAAAAAGAAAAAAAATGCACCGACTACAAAATAAATCATCACGTGCACCGAGCGCTTAATATATTTAACGAGCTCGCGTAACTGCGCACCGGGACTTGAAAATTTTCCTCGGCGCGCACATCAGCCGGCCAGTGCCGCTCTGTTTTTCCATTACAAAGCTTTCGCACTCTCGGCTCGGAATCAAAGTCTTCTGGAGCGAGATTCGCCGGGAACAAAAACGGAGCGCCTCGAGCTTTCGCGGAAAGGCTCGCACGCGCTCGTGCTCCTCGGGCGGCGCGGGGAGAGGGAAACAAAAACGAAACTGCGCCCGCGGCGGAAGAAAAAAAAAATGCCCGGCCGGCACTGCACATCGGACTCACCTGCAGAGATCCTCCTGCTCCTCGGTCGTCTCGACGATTTCCTCAAGCAGGTCGCTGTTGGCAAACACTGACATAATCCCGTGATCGCGCCGTTTTTTTCCGCGTGGCCAAAAAGAATCCTCGCTGCTGGGGGCGGGCTCCTTCGCTCTCACCTCACCTCTCACGGCAACACACAGGAAACGAACTCACACCGCTCTTGCACGCGAAATTCACCGCTTCTCTCTCCCGCGGGGGAGCCGATAAACAAGCTGCTCTCCGTCGCACTGTGCGCGCTTCGGCAATGCCCGGATTGAAGAGAAAAAGAAAAACACACACAGAGGACGGACGCGGTAGCAGTACTCGCGAGCACCAACTAAATCACACTGTGCGCAGAGCAACAACAACACGCGCTTTCGATCTCTCACTCGCGCAGGGGAAGGCGCCCAGTAGAGTCGGTTCTTTGTAATGGCTGCTGCTGCTGTTGCCACTGCTGCTTGCTTGGCGGGAAACAGCTGAGGGCCCCCGACGGTGATTACGCGCGCGCGAGCTTGTATGTGTGTGTAGTCGCGCGGGGCGAACTCTCTGGTATCACTCCGCCGCCGGTCGCAGGGCCGTGTCAAGGCGCCGGTGCGCCACGAGCTGCTGCTGCTGCTGCTGCTACTGCTGATCGAAACCCGCACACGAGACACTTTCCTCCGTAGCTTCTTTCAAGTTTCGCCGACTGTCACTACTCTGTAGTCTTGCACTCAACTGGATTCGGCACACTGACACTCCTCGTTTACTGCTAATGTATGTACGTTGAAGATTGGGGAGTGAGAAGAGGTAGGTTATAGAGATCGCTCTTTTCACCGGCTGAGGCAGCCGCGGGCCAGCGCGAACACTCGTCGGTCGTTCTTCCGAGGCATGACTGACACGCGCAGCATGTCTCTCTCCGCTCCCGTTGCTTTTTCGCAGCACTTCTCCGGCGCGTTTATCCCTCTCGGCAAGCGTTCGAAATCCGGGACCTCTTTGCAGGTTAAGTTTGCAAAGGGGAGGCCCCACAGCTCGCGCGCACAACGACGGACGGCGGCCGGCGACGTCTTTCGCACACGTGTGCGAGAGTGCCTGCCGTGCAGTGCGCGTATCTGTCGCTGTAGGCACGCTTCGCGAGTGGGAGAGAGATACACGGAGTCTGTGGACGTGAGCGAGAGAGAGAGAGAGCGAGTGTGTGCTGTGTGCGCGCCACTACGTACGTACGGGCGTAGCTGCTGGCTGACTGACTGGCGGCGCCGCCGCGGCGGTCGGAGAGAGCAGCGGCCGCACCGCCGCTACCGCCGCCGCTGGATGCGCGCGCAGCTGCGAGCCCGATGGGATGACGTCGCGCGAGTGTGAGCGCGCGGGGACGGCTGATGTGTCCGTGGAGGATCACAACGTGGGCTTCCGACCACGATGCCGTCGAGCCACATGGCCGAGCCAGGAGTGGCCTTCATTGACCTTTCGGTCATCGCAGGAAGGTGCAGGTACCTCTGCGAAGATGCTAATTAAACCGCCACGTGTCGAGAGAAATGCACGCGATATTAAATTGCTGGAGCTCTTTTTAAAAAGACGGAACGCCGTCCTTTTTTGCACGGTTCTATTTAAACGCCTGGACAATGTGCGAGATTTGCATTTACGATCATTCGTAATTGCTTCGCAGATTAAAAATTTCAGTAAAATGAATAATGAATGGTTTATTTTCACGTAAGAATTATAGGAACGTAATAACTCGGTAAACATTGTAAGCGCAAATTAGCAATTTAAATAGGTGTCGGCCATAAAATTGCAAGAGCAAACGTGTTAATCAAAGTAATGAACCACACATTGTTTCATGTTGCTCGAGATTTTTATTCGAAATTGATAGTGCAAACAAGCTGCGAGTTGTAATACATTCGTTTTTAAAGACACCAACAATGCCATTTTTTATACCTTGACCTTAATAAAAAAAAGAGGGTTTTAAAAATTACTTCATTGCTAAAAGCGTAATTCCACTTCCTGCTGAAAGAACCCGTATCTGCTTAATTATCGAAAGAACCGCCATAATCAGGCCATAAATTAAGGTCTCTGCTGAAACAGATGAGCATCCTTTTCAGCGGACCTACAGCTAACGGTCAGTCGCTTATAATCCCCTGTTCCTCAAGAGACCTGATCGATCCCACATTTTCCGGCAGCAGTCAGTCACGCTGCCGAAAAAGAGCGGCTCGTCTCTCTCTCTCCCTCTGGGTCGATAATACTCGCCATACGCAAAACCTGACGTCACCGGCGGCAGCGAGCCGGCCAGCTGCTAGCCCGCTCGGCCCCGGCGATTGGCCGCTTCCTCTGTAGCCGGCGGTCCCCAGAGAGAGGCACCTGGCGCATTTTCCGGCCGGCGCGGCCGGTAATCGATCATCTGTTGGTCACCCGCGAAAAACCGAATGGCCCCGCTTCTGGACCGAAGCTCCGCGTCTCCTCCGCGAAAACGGCAAAAATCTATCTTTTACACCGAGTCCAAGACGGCGTCCAAGAAACTCGTATCGGAGCTCGCCAGCAGAGGTGGGAAGGTAGAGGGGACGCAGGTAGTTTTCGAGGGCAGAGAAAGGACGGACTACTTCGCCGTCGCGTAGTTCGCCGTCGGCGGCTCGGTGGAATGCCTCTTGGTTCTCGCGCGGGAAACATCTGCCAGCTGGTAGTGTAGCCCCAAGCCCCGCCCATAGAATGCGCCAGACTTGGCCCCCCCTCCTCCTCCTCTCCCGCCTGCTTCGCCCGTCCCTCCCCGCTCGCTTTCGACTACGTCAAAACTACCACCAGTGCGCGCGCGCGCGCTCTTCTTTGCGAACGCGAGAGATTCCCCTTTCACACACACAGCCACACACGCACACACAGGCAGCGGAGCCGCCGTCTGCCGTTGTGTAGAATCTCGACGCTCGCTCTCTCTCTCTCTCTCTCTTTCTCTCTCCGTCTGCCGAGCTTCTTTCGTTCCCAAAGCCGCGGAGCTCTTTCTTTCGCTTCAGGGTGCGCCTGAAATGCTGCGCTCTCGAGCGCGCGCGCAAGAGTAGTTTCTGGCTCTCGCGGCGGAGCACGTGAATTTTAGAAAACCGCGACGCCGAGCGCTACTTTGCTAAATCTGCACCGCCGGAACACGTGAATTAGTGCCACGTGTCGCCGGCGAACGCGCTGCCTGTTTTACGAGTCAAAGTTAACTCTAGCAAAATTCCAGACCAGTCCGAGGAGCCGTTTGAAAATGAAATTTTGTAACTGGAAATGCTTTTTTACTCTAATCGAGCCGTCGTTCGGTAGGGGCAGCCCTCGAGCTTCTCCTCCCGCTGCTTTAGCGCATCTCTCGTGCCTGCTGGCGGCAGAATTTCGTCTGAGCGCAGTCTCCCTCAGCCTCGCGACCGGCTTTTTCTCTTTATCTCTCTCCCTTATTCGTATTCTAGCTGCTCAGCCGGTCGGGCCGCCCATACAACTTCGCGCTCGCACGCGCACAACCATACGGCAATCGAACTACGTCACAGACAGCGGCGGCGGCGGCGGCGGCGGCGACCCCCCAGCCCATCAGCTTTTACGTTTCGCGTACACAGTGTGTACGGAGCCGGGTGGGGGAGGGGGGAGGAGAGGCGGCGGTCGTCGCAAGTGCACACGCACGAAGGTGGAGCCGAGCTTGTGTGTGTGCGCGCGCAGAGAGAAACGCCGGGTTACGACGAATTACATCGCGAGTTTGCGCGCGCGGATGTACGTACACTTTCCAGCCGAGCCTCTTCTTTTTATCTCTCCTTCTTTCGACGCCCTTTCTTCTTTGTCTCTCCCTCTCTCTCTCTCACTCTCTTGCCGCACGACCGTTTCGGTACTCATCGTGAAGCTCGCTATTTTAGGGCCGTGTGCTCGAGTACCGTCAGTTTACTGAAACAATGCGCGGCCCCCGTGCATGACTACTGACATATTGCGCTCAATGATGGAGTCGAAATGAATTTTTAGGCCTTTGTCTCCGATCGCTCGAGAAAATTTACCGTGGCTTTTTACGAGCTTTTTCAACTGAACCTGTCTTATAAGCAAAACTTTTATGTTACATTGTACGCAGTGGAATATCTTTTAAACATTTTTATATGTTTTGCAAACTAAAAATTGTTGCACAATATGTAATATATTTTACTTTCATAAAATTGTCTCCTTACAAGTATTATACGTTTACGTGATAGTATCAAATTTTCAAAAATGATGAAAAAAGGATGATTTAAAAAAAAAGTTCTCTATAAAAATAAAATCGAACTTCATTACCGTCCCTTCTATTATTCAATTTACGAAGAAAATCGGTCAATTCGAAAAAGTATTTTAATTCCCAACGAAACGCATAAACGTTAATGATTTCCATTAATCCGAAGGTCTCTCTATTAATAAAAAGCCTACGAAAGAGAGGTCGCAAGGAAGCTTCTCGCTCAGAAATTGCGCATCGCTTCCTTACAACGCCAGCGGCTCGCAAATAGTTACAAGGAGGGCTCTCGCGCATGCACCCTGGCCGCATTTTCCCTCCATTTTCCTTGCCCGGCCATTTTTCTTACACACTACGGCCTGCGAGCTTATCCGAAGTCAAAATCTCCGCCTTACTTCACCAGGCGGGACGAGAATGTACGACTGCCGCCGGTTGCTAATGGCGCGGCTCGCGGTGTAAAATAGTCTGGGGCTGCGAAATTGGTGTAAGCACGCGCTGGATCCGGGAGATGGTTACAGCCTTACACAGGATGAGCTACAATGTAAAATCGATATTTCGAATTGGTACCTTCATGCGAGGGAGCCATGCGCCTCCTGTAATTGCTGCTATTCCGTGTAATCTTTAGCGAATGCAGACGGCGATTTTTGACTAAAGTTACAGAGCCAGTAAATCTGGAGGCTTTATTTAAGCTTAATCTACCTACTTTTTAAATGATTTTTAACCATGGTTTTTCACTTTTAGGAAAATTTTGCGATGTATAATATTGGAGAAACTGCTTTATATCCAATTTAAAAGAAAAATGCATAAAAACATTTTATAAAGCATTTTTTTTTTAAGAAAACACTTATTTTATTAATTCTGTTTTTAAACGTGATACCGTTTTTTTAATTATTATGAATTTTAACTATTCACTTGTCGTTAAAAATAAAAATATTCATTTTAATAAAAAAGAAAAATTAATTTTTTTTTTATCCAGAGTAAACAATTTTTCAAATGAATTAATTTAATTTTTAATCGAAATTTAAATATAATAAAATCTAATTTTATATTTTTTTAAAATTTACTAGCTTGTCAAATTCTCAAATAACAGGAAATATAGTATACTTATAATTGTTTTTATTTAATTCTCAATAGGAGCCACACAAAACTTTCTCTTATATGTAAGTCATGAAATCAATAAAAATTTTATCAAAGCATTTTTTTTTTATTAACTTTAAAATATTGATGTAATATTTAATGTCTTACTTGTTTTGATTGTTTTGAATTTAGTTTATAAAATAAATAAATGTAATCAATTACTTTAAACAACCTTTCTACAAGTACTTCTATTTAATATATTTATTATTATTCACGATCTACGTTAATTCGACTTACCTTTAACTTTCAAATTTTCTATTTTATTAAATTGAATAAACCAGGAATTTCGACTCAGTCCTCGATTACAGTTTCGAAAATATTGTCAACACAGAGTCCAATAGAGTTAAGTTAGAAATTAGAATCTCCTTACAGTCATATATCCAAAAAATTATTTAACAATTATCATAGATAAAAAATCGTAGAAAAACATTATTAGATAAATTACCTGTAAGGTATTGCACTTTTTCAAAAATAAAAAATCTAGAGACAAAACCGCATTTTTTTCATGCTCAATCACAATGTTGGATGTCAATGGAAGGAAGGAACGTCGTTGCGTTTGCGAAGATAATTTCTTATTACATAGGTTCTAATAATGAAATGAATTAAATTTAATTACCTTTCAAATTGCTTATAATCTATGAGGAATACAATATACGCATGCCGAACACCCATTTTATATAACGAATTTTTCACGGATCAGAATGCTCATCGGACGTTCGAATACTTAAACATGCTTGCTGAAGAAATTATCTTAATTAGCGAATATTAAATTTTTTCCATGAAAATTTATTATGTAAATATGGTTTGTTTTGTATGATACATATTATAATTTCGATTAAATGTTTCAAGTAAAATAATTCATAAAAAGTAAGAAAATAATTACGAAATAAGATTTTATTTACAAAAATATTTAAATAAAAAATGTAATTAAAAACTGGAACAGTTTTTTGAATAAACTTAATTAATTTCAGGGTAATTTTTCGTACAAGTAGAAATCAGCATTTATAAAAAAATTCTAATGATCCCTTTGTTGCAGTATGTCTTAAGTAAATAATGGATTGGGAAATGAAATGTCTAAGATAAAAAGGATGAAATTAGACACATATATATATGACTGCAACAATAAGAAGACCTCATTATTTGCAAACTTGACATTATGCGTATAAAACATTTATTTTCAACCAATCAATCTATTTATCTTTCTCACCCCTCTTTCTTTCTTACTTTCCACTTTACGTCTTGTTTACTAAACAATCATAAGAAATAAAATGTCACGCAAGCGCCATTAAATCAATCGAGTTTATCAAATTCAATACAATATTAGAAAATATTGCGCAGATCATTGTTTTCTTTCTTTCACAGAGAAAATATCATCTATTTTATTCTCTTTGAGAAAAAAAATTGTGTGAAGACTACTTTCAGATTAACATATTTTTAATAATAAATTCATGCCCTAATACGAAAAGGTTCCTTCGTAGTTTTTAACAATATCTGAATATATTTATTTTTATACATAATTAAGAATCGCATATTCAGTTTGTTGGAAATTTTACTTAGTAACTATGTAGAATGACTTACGTCAAGGTTCGCTACTGCTCTGAAATTCAAAGTGTCAGACTGCAAGGAAGCGATCTGATAAAGTTTTTCTTTCCGAGTTCTTTGGTGAATTTCACAGCAAAGCTCTTTGTTCGCTTTGGAAACTAACCGAGCTAGAATGTGATTTTTTAAGGATAAAATACACTATTCGTATAATTCTCTTAAAGTTAAAACAAATTTTTTACGTTCAAATAACGAGATCATAAAAAATGTTCTTGATAATATGAGATCAAATAAAGTAAACATAAATAACGTAAAACTATTTCAATTTGAATCATTTTACTTTCAACGATTATTTTTTGTAGTTTATTTTAATGTTTTCATGTAGTGATGTACCTCCTTTAATGTTCCATTTTTGTGCAACGATAAGAGTGGATATATTATACAAGGCAGTCGTTTGAGTTTCAGAGCATATTCACAATATATATATACATGTTACTAAGAACTATTAAACTTATGATGTAAAATTCGTCTAATAAAAGAATTAATAAAATTAATCTAAACGTAAGTTTGAACTGTAGATATTAGCATATGTTTATAATTCCATTATTTGAAACCATAACAATTGACATCTTTCCATCACTGGTACATAAGGTTTCAATAGATCGTTTTAAAATTTGTCTTCTATGAGCAAAATATGTTTTCCATAAAGTATTACGTTATTTTCGTGAAGTTTCTTTTATTAGATTTATAATTTTTAAATAGCTAAAATGTAGGGCTGCAAGATAACATATGAAATATTACATAAAATGTCATCAGCCCCAATTAAAACTAATTCTATAGAAGATAGTATTCTTATGAAATAATTCGAATATGTCGCTGTAAAATTTCTATTAAAGATTAATATATTTACATTATTAGTGAGTTATCATCACTGTTTTTAAATCAAATATTTACAATAATTCTAATTCTAGATGTACATAAAATTTTCTTCTACGCATCTGCATGAAGTATGCGATTAATTATTAATATTTATATTTAACTATTCACTTCTCGCAATTCTTTCTAAGTATTTTTGCATTTCGACAAAGTTAAATTTGTAGTGTCAATGCCTGATGGATAATTTGTTTTTATATATAATTTTATATATAACTTGTTCCTGTACATATTATACTATTTTAACCTGAGATATGGATTTACACGTAATGGCCGCAGTTCAAGACAAAAAAGTAAATCAAAATAAGAAAAATAATTTCTTCTAATTATACGACATTGAATAAACTACTTTCATACCAAGTATACAATGGAGGATCCTATTTTTAACTTGCACAATTTTCTCGCGTTAGAGCATTCACAGATTGTCAAGAAATTTCTTGTTAATAGTTATTCATCTCAAATCATGGACTTGAGTATTGCACCTTAAAAAATATTTTTAATACATTATTAAACAAAAGTTTTACTTTGTTCATTTTAGATTTTTCGTACGCTAGATTAACATATAAGCAATCAATTGACAATTTAATAATAAAAGTAAATTGTCTAAATATTCATTTTTTAGGCAACATTTATTTATCGTGACAAGCTAAATTCTTAAAAATATAAAAAATAAAATAGTTAAAAGCCTTAATTGTAAATCCATATTTTATCTATCGTTGGAACTTGTGTGAAAGTACATTATGAAACTGCATACCAAAATCAAATAGCAATTTATTTTCAAGTTTTATAAAAATATCATTGCAAGTCTAAGGTTTGAAAATATGCCTGCAAGATGCTCATTTCGCTGCAGCCTTCTTCGATACTGTATAAAAATCAGCAGATGTTCCTATAAATATTTCCAAATAATAATTGATTACTTACATTAAAAGGCTTATCTGACTTCGTTATCGGCACTACAGTGTCGTATTTCTTTAAAACTTGTTTATTCTGCATTGTAGAAAAAAAATTTTATACTTAATTGCTTTTTTACTTTTCGTCTTTGAATTTAACATTTTATGTTGAGACTGAATTAACTTAAATATATTTTGTTTAAAATGAGATTCTTCCATGTAGCTTTTATAATACAAAAATGCAGATTTAAAATCTCAAAACAAGAAAAAACCAACATGCTATTTAGTTTTAGTCCACAGTTCCTAATCAATGCATCTTAAGTGCTACTAGTTATGTTATAACATCTTCTTCAGTCCTAATTTCAACCTTTCCTGAGCAGGATTTACTTTGATTTTTAGTTGTTGTATAAGATCAAAAATCTTCAGAGATGGACCGACTTTAAAACCAGTAAGATCGATTATTTGATCTTTTGTAAGGGCTAATAGCGCCTTTCCGTCGATCTTCCGTTTGCTAAAATTATCGCAGTACGTGGCACAATCATTAACGCGCAAAAATTGTGCTACGTCAAACACATTCCATTCTGATGGCACCAATTCCCCCATTTCAGAGTTCTTTTGTAAACCATCCGCCAACCTCGGAATGTATTTTCCATTAGCGGCGGTTACCTGCGCATTGAAAGAAAATTATTTTTTGCATTATCTTGATTAAGCATTATTAAATTATAAAAAAAATTACATTAATGTATGAAGTAGCTGTTCTTTCCTTTGGCGGTGGTCGACTTAGGACCTCTTGTTGAGAATCACTTGTAGATTGTCCCTGACCGCTCGTAGGACTTGGTAATGTTTGGTCAGGACCCGCTGGTTCTTGAGCTGGTTCTGGTTCTCGAGCTGTCGACTGCTCAGGTATACTTTCAAGATCCCCGCGTTCCCGCTCAATTTTCGTTCCCTGAACAGGTCCCACTTGTGCATTGTAGCGTTCGCGTTCTTCTTTAATTCGTTGCTGTTGTATTTGCTGTTGCTCAGCTTGACGAGTTACTGTAGTCCTGGTACTCGCTCTACTGCCTAATCGTTTTACTTTTCGCTTACCCTTACGTTTAAGGCCTCTAGGTGATTTTACTGAAAAACGTAGAATTTCGTAATCAATTTCGTAAAAAAATTATATTAAAAATTAAAAAAAAAAAAAAAAAAAAATTATTAAATAATTTTGGTTACCTGAAGGACTCGTATTTTTTGTATATGCTCGGGGTCCTTCTAATTTGTGATCGACTAAGTCACACCAACCAACTGGATATATGTCTGGACTTTGACAATCTAACCACTGATCATATTCATCTTCCCAGCCATCAAAATGTACCCTTAATAATCTACCAATTACCCTTGTGATTGTTGCTACACAAACTAATCTGGGGTCCATTAAATCTGCAGCTTCTAGCCTCATACCTTCAATGAAACCATGTTGAGGGACTTCCTAAAAAATCAAAATAAAAAACTTTTAATTGAAGAAACATTAACTTTTATTTACGAAATAATCGTTTAACCTTGATTTAAAATCCAAATAGCAAATTCTTATTATAAAAAGTACTCACTCTATTGAAGAGTTCTGGAGGTGCAGGAATCGTGTTTGATTCTTCCAAATATGAATCCCACGTAAACGTTGTTGGATCATACCCTTTCGGTGGCGTTAATGGCAAACCATGTTGCGCACAAAAACCTACTGGAAAAATGCACGGCGAACAAGAATGATAGCAGAACCAATCAGCGCCGCTAGCATCCTCATCATAGCTATCGATTCTTATCATGATATACCCTTCTTTCAAAACTTGCATTATTGTAGCTGCACATATTGCCGACAGGTTCAAAGGGTCGATTGCCTCGATTTTCATACCCTCTCGGAACGTATACCCATAGTGTGCTAAATGATTCTTCGGCACGTGAAACAATTCATTTTTGGCATCGTCCTCGCTATAAAAAATCAAAAGTGAAATGAAATTTGATTTATCAAAAAAACTTTCAAATTTAAAAATTATTTTATTTTTCGAACACATTTATTATTAAAATGAACGTTCTAAACGAAGATAAACATAAACAGCTATTTTTTAAGAAATACTAATAATTTTATTATTCTTTACAAAATTTCTAACTATTTGAAATATATTTAGGCATGTGTAGAGCCATGAATATTTATAAATACATGCCATTACGTTAAAAAATTTTATTTTTAGAAACTTGTTAGATTGATTTTTTATATCAAAGAAATAATAATAAATTACCTCAATTTGCCAGACTCGATGCGTTGTACATATTCAGGATATGCGTCCAAGGTTTGCCCAACACGTCTAGCCCAACCGACAGGATGGATAAGAGGTGAGTCTTCGTGACACCAAAATCCATTATCCTCTGGTGGAGAATCGTAGTAACGCACATGTAAGCGTTTACCTACTATTTTTTGAACAGTTGCGACTTTAACTTGCGAAATTCGATTTTTATCAACAACCTCCAAGTGCAAACCAACGCGAAACCGAGATTTCATACTGTCGTTTACTTTACTGTAAAAGTTGGTTGGAAGAGTGCGAGCTCCAGTTAATCGCCGCATTAAGAAATCTTTCCAGTCTTTATATTTGTTTGCAATGGCTTTAAAAAAAAGAAATGATTACTCAGTAAAATTTTTGTTAAACAATTTTAAAAATTTTTATGAGACATCTTATATATAGTATAAAATCTTTACTTTAAGAACAAAAAATGCAGTCCTAGAAAATTACAATGACAAAAAATAGTTATAAATTGCAAAAATTTCATTTTTCAACTATGAACTAACATAAATCCAAAAAGAACTAAGATTAAAACATATTTTCTTTAATAAAAAAACTAAAAACGTTTATGACTCGATTTTTTCGATGCTACATTCCCTGCGTTTTCGACTTTCTCCATGTTTTGGTATTTAAAATATATATTGAAGGTTGAACCGAATCTGCTTTAGTTGGCTAAACTTGATTTTACTAATAATTAATTCCGAAATGTAACTAAAAAAATACATATAGTTTGTACAAATAAAACAATAAGATCATAAAACACTTGCAATTACCCTATTATTCCTTGCAATCGTAAAAGAAGCCATTAAGACAATTTTTTTATGAGTGCACATATGTTATAAAGCTATAACGGCTCATCTCAGTCATATAATATTCACGCAATATTTTCTACAATCTTTTATAAATTCAATATTTTACAAATTAAAGCTTTTCTCGATGCATTTATTCATTTTTTTCTTTTAAAAGAAAAATGGTAAACTTACTGTTAGGGGGAATGAGTGGTTTCCCAATTGTTGCACACCAACCAACAGGATGAATATCGTTTGAACATAGAGAGACCCAAAAGTCTTTTTCCACACTGTGACCAAAACCTTCATATCTTAACAAAGCTCTGTAACCAGAGATACGAAGCACGGTTGCTACCCAGAAAGAGTCTGGGAAAGCTTCACAAACTTCATCGCAATCAGTATTTTCTACTTCTACTTTCATCCCTACTGATATATTATCCCAAATTTCAGAGATTGGAGCCTAAAATTATGATTTATGAATTAAAGTTAAGTGTAAACAAATGCTTTTCAGTTATTTCGTATGAATATTCTGCACTTACATGTTTAAAACAAGAGACAGGGGCTGCACAAAATCCTGGAGCTTTTAACTGAGGCGTCCAGTCATATGATCCAGCCATTTCTGCAGTTCTTTTTCTTCTTACTGGCAATTCTTCTGGCATTACTGGTTGAGCAGATAATGTTGCTTTTACTTTTTCTTTTACAATTTGTTCTTTCGATGAAACAATTTCTTCTTTTATAGGTACCTATAAAAAAAATAAGGATTACTTTTTACGACTACATATTTTTTTTATCTTATTAAAGTTAACTTCTATGCTACTGATTGAAAATCGGGAAACTTCTGATTACAAAACTAATATTCTATCAATTAAATTACCGCTGCTCCCTCTAAGTATATATTATATATTATGTAAAAATTGATTTTCAACATATTTACCTTATTCAATGGTTTTACATCTTTTGGTAAATTAGCATCTGAGTTTTGCTCTGCAGAATGAGTAGGACTGTAAGTGGAATCTGCATGAGGTGCTGTATGTTCTATCGAACGAGCACAGGCACGGCTACAAAATCGTCGTTCTTTTGTGTAAAATGCGTGTTTTACTCCAATAGCACCGCATTTTTCGCACACGGCTGAAAAACATAAGTAATGAATAATGGATGTAAACAAATTATCAAATTTTCAACAAAGCAAATAACAAAATTTGCTAATTATTAAATAAAATGCAGGATAAATACATTTTTGGGAAATCATTCGTCTCAACTACTAATAGTATCTACATTAATATTATCATTGGTCAAAAAAATAATTAACCAAATAAAATAGATCATTAAAAATGAAAATTGAGATATTTACCTATGCCATCCTTACGAATAGGAATAAAATTTAAATCTGTATGTGGCTGATAAGCAATTGGTGTTTTCAAAACTAGGCCTGGATGCTTAATAGGTTTAATTTTACGATTCTTTATATCCTGAGTCTGTGTAGCTGCATTATTAACTACTTGTTCTCTTTCTTCATCAACCATGTATTCATCAAGACCAAGATATTCATTCATTTCTTGACCATCAGTTTGATCATAGTCCTGAGATAAAAAAAGTTCAATAAAATTTCAGATTCAAAACAATTAATTGACTCGATATAAATAAATGCAAAACACTAACTTGTTGAATGTCTTGACAATCTACACCTTCAATAGGTTCTTCTGGTTCAGAGCACTCATTATGGAACTGTGGAGGTAAATACCGTACCATAGCAGTTGGTGGAATTTGGTGATTTCGTATATCCTCGAAAGAATGTCCATGTGCATAAAATGGACTTTCTGCTTGCCGAGGATCTATCATAAGTTCTTGTGTAGGATCATTATGAACCATTACATCTCCCATCCAAACCATGCCAAGTTCTGGCATGCCTGGCATGCCAGGAATGGTTGCGTAGACTAAAAACATCAAATTTGTGTTAATTTTTAATTTAAATGAGTTACATAACAAAAATTATTATAAAGGAATAAGGTAATATAAAAAAAAGGTAATATTATAAGCTGATTAAAATGGAATATAAAACTTTAAAAAATATAAGAGATAATACAAATTTAAAGAGTTATATTAAAAATATAATATTAAATAAAAATATTATCAAATACTACAATCAAAGCTTCAAAGTATGATTAAATAGATATTAATCTTAATTATCATGCAGATTTAAATTTGACATAAAAAAAGCATTCTATTTTCATGCTTTCAAATTAATTACTAAAATAGCTATCTAGTGATACATAACAATGCACTGATTATGCTTTCATTGAGACAATTAGTAATTACATGATCCATGTTGAGTAAGTGTATCAATTGAAGATACTTCGATCACTCTACTCTTGTCAAACTGACATTGAATCTTTCAATCTGGTTAAAAATTAATATTATAATATTAGTTTTTGCCCTTCTTGGAAAAATATAAATTAGAAAAAGTAATATCTAATATCTTATTTTGGGGTTACACGAAATAAAACTAGAATATAATTTAGTATGGAAGATCAAAATATTTGATTTCTGTTATTATTATGTAGTACTTACAATAACTCATATTTCAAGAATCTTTATCCTCAGTTAATTCATTTGAAGTATAAATCATATTAACTCTGCAGGCAAAATAATCGAATTAGCAGGCTTTGCTAATTGCTCCTTTAATAACCTCCCTTGGCGATTTTGACTCCTTCAAAATAATATTCCGAAAAACATAAGCCTCGAAATCTACACGAAAATAAATGCTGCACCCTTAACACAGGTTTCTACGCCTTCGAAAATCAGTCCCAAAAAAAAAAGCGAAAGACAACTGTATAATGTAAAACCAAAGAGAGAGAGAAGGAAGCAAGCAAAAGGCGCATGGTAGACTATGCTGTATTTCGAAAGCGACGCCAGGCCAGACAGGCTGGACGACGTTATACCTCTGATCCCTGATCTAACCTTCAAGTCACACACCATCTTCCGACAATTGCCTGTCGGCTCCGAATCCCTGATTCGCCCACCCCGCAGGTATAACAAAAGAAAAATGTCGCTCGGAAAAGCAGAAAAGAAGGCTGGCAGTACTCACACATGGCTTATGCACGTAAACTCAGTCTCAAAGAGGCAAACTTAAAAAATCCATTGAAGAGACACTACGGTGGGGTATTTAG
Source organism: Ormyrus nitidulus (assembly GCA_900474335.1). Classification (NCBI taxonomy): domain Eukaryota; kingdom Metazoa; phylum Arthropoda; class Insecta; order Hymenoptera; family Ormyridae; genus Ormyrus; species Ormyrus nitidulus. Next base: position 6,572 of record UCOL01002581.1, on the reverse strand, counting down.
CATGGAAGGAAATACACTCTACGGTGGGATGATGCGGAACAGGCTAGAAAACATACGAACCATTAGGAGCCTGCATGTCCGCTAGAGAGAGACAAAGGGGTTAAACAGGCAGGCAGGCAGCCGTCTCTCTCACTCCCTCTCCTTGTATATGAAATCTGCTGCGAGAGAGCCGCAAAGACTGTTCTGTATTGCGAAGTAAAGCAAGCGCCGAGTATGTATTACCGGCGACAAGGCTCTTGGTCGTAATCCAGTCCCTTCCTTCTCTTCATCCCGGGCATAGTATTCACGGGCGACGTGAATCTACACCGTTTGGTTGTAGCGCGCTCTCCTTTTCACTTCACCTCGCGGACGACGACGGTGCGACTCCACGCACGCCGCTACCACTGCCAGCGCTAAAGATCTTCCGAGAGTCGCTGGCGATGAAGAAAGGCATTATTATCACCGTTCAAGCTTCTTCGGCTCCTTTTTTCAAGCGTCTCTCTCAGGTGCACTCTTTTTATTTTTTCTCTACTTTTTAGCCGCTGCACACAAGGCACGAAAACAACGGCGGCGATGCGCTTCTCTCACTCCCCCCTTGCTTGGTGTAAAGCTGCGTCTACGTTTATGCAATACAAATACAACTATATACGTCCCCTTTTCTAGGGGTTTTCGCCCTGACATTTTTAGAAGTGCAGTTGAGCAGTTGGCGCTACTCAGAAAGACGCGGCGGACGGCGGTACACGGTACACCTATCGCGTGAATCGAGACCGCGTATATGTTGCTCGAGCATCTAGAATATTACAGGAAATGTTTTTTAGAAAGAATCGAATCTATCTAGTGGAATCGAAGATTCAGTTCGCGCCTTCGCGGATATAGCTTGGAATTCATATTTTTTTAAAAAAACTAGAATTTGAACGTGCTCTTCGCGCGCTGATATATGTTTGTTGTTTTCAAAAATTAAAATGATGAAAATTTATAAATGATTCGAGAATTTCAATCTCAAACTCAAAGGTTCAATTCGATCATATTGCAATGCATTTTAATGGAAAAAAAGGGAAATGAACATTTTTTGCGGTTGCTGACTGGGTGCGCTATAGAGCTTGCGCCGTGCTTGAAGATAAGGTTCCAAAATCCAAAGAATAACACAATTTGTAGTTTAGCTATGGTTAAGTTCCGTGTATACTTCCACTTGTTCGTGTATTCATTTCCTACCACTTAGCAGTTCGCGTGTGGAGTCAAAATCTATTTTCGCCGGCCGCGCCGCTCGGTGAATAGTGAGTTGGTGTACCTATAGTCGACCCACCACATTTACTTTTTAAATTATTTTTATTTTTAATTTTAATTCTGAATCTTAAATATCACTTTGAAAAAATGGTTAAAAGCACTTGCTATTTAATTAATATGCAAATTATTGCTTTAATACAATAACTTAATTTCAAAAGCCATTAAAAATTTTTTCAAGTGCACTCATTTACTAAAGTAATTTTATTTAATTAACCGGCTTAGGAAAATATTTTAAAAAACAAAACTTTTTTAAACTAAAGTTGTCATTTTTTAAAATTTTTATAAAAATATAAGTACAAAAATTTTATTAAAAATATTATTTAATAAAAATGACGAATAAGCAATATTGTGTTTACAGTAATATTTTTTCAATAAGGTATTAACAATTAACATGAAAAATTGTAAAACACTTGAATAACTAAAAAAATAAATAATGAATAATTGAAAAGCAATGATTCAGTCAACTATAAGAAAATTTGTAAAAAAACATTTAAAAAATCAGTAAAAGAAAAATAATTTATGCGCATTAGAATTCTGCAATATCACGTGAACAAGTAAAAAATATCAAAATCATTCTTTAAACAATGGTAATTTCATTTTTTAAACCTGTAATAACAATTTTGAAAAATGTACTTAGCTTTAGGTTAAGTTTTCCACTCAAAAATGTATACTTGTGATAAGTATTATTATCTATATTATAATATTATAATCAAACTCGCCTCCGCGGCACTACCGTGGTACTGGATTGCAAGTTATAAATGTTAGAACATGGAACACAAACAAGTATTCAAAAAACGTCACGCGCTATTCATATGTTTATCGAGCAGACAGCGTCAAACTTATGTTTTTAAATTGTTTTTTCCCGCATCTAGCACAGTAAGTAATTGTTTAAAATTTTTTTTTATTGGGAAAAAATTAAATTAAACAGCGTTAAATTAAACACTAATCTCAAGATATTTAAGTCTTATTAATTTACGTTTCAAAACTCAGTACGTAGATAAAGGTTATTCAGCAATCAAGATGAGTGTACAAGCATGAGTAAATTGTAAGTTATTTCCTGCCTACATGGTATACATAACTCATTTTGTTGGATTTAATAAAACAGGTAAATTATAATTTTAAAAAACTTAAAATTTATATTTTACAAGTATATTTTTGAATTATAAAATATAAAAGAAATTTCTCTTATATTATCTACAGAAGAAACCGTAACATGAAGCCAGTCATAGAATTTAATTTATCAGTTCCATGGGGAGTTGTAGCAGCAAAAGCATGGGGAGATCCAAAAACTTTTCCAATTCTTTGTGTTCATGGAATATTAGATAATGCTGGAGCATTTGACAGATTGATAGCTTTATTGCCAGATAATTATTATTATGTTGCCATTGATCTTCCTGGACATGGCAAATCATCTCATTTTCCTCCTGCAATACCATTAGACTTTTTTAATTATGTATTAACTATTAGATATATTATAGCCGAATTAAAATGGAAAATGTTTTACTATATAGGACACAGTTTAGGTGGTCAATTGGGTACATTTTACAGTATAATTTATCCTGACAAAATTAAAAAAATTATTCTAATAGAAGGATTTCTGCCAGTGGTTGGTTTAGATGAAAATGTTGTTGACAAAATAAAAAAAATTCACGACATCACTATTGAAGCTCAAACTGAAAGAGAAGATCATTTATATACACATGATGAAATTATCCACACTCTTCAATTTAAAAGATCTTTGTGCTTAAACTCTGATGCAGCTAAAGCACTTTTTCAAAGGTCAGTTTCTCGAGTAGAAAATATGTTTAAACTCAATCGTGACTTTCGCTTAAGAGGATTTATTCGAGTGATGTTTAGTTTAGAACAAATTGTTAGCATTGTTGAAAAATTGAAGGTGCCTTTTATTCTTTTTATGACTGTATCAACTACAGAAACAGTACCAAAAACTTTCATGCAATTTTTGCAAAATCTTATAGAAAGTATTAAAAACTCTGAAATTATTATTGTGGAAGGAAATCATGATGTACATAATAATCATCCAGACAGAATATCAGATGATATTTCAAAATTTGTTAATAGTAATAATATTGTTAGTAAATTGTAAAATACAATGTACAAACAATTGAGCGGGTTCAGGGAATATGTATAATTTTTGTATTTAAATGACTTTTTAATACAAAATTAAGATTCAAGGTCAAATTTTTTAATATTATAATACTTATAATAAGTTAAGGACTTAAATAAAATTACTATTTTTTATACATATTATTACCAATCGTTTTTATTAATTATTTTTTTTAAAATATGAAATTAATAATTTCTTTTTTACCAATTATCGTTTTCTTGTCTTTTATTATTTATTTTCTGTTAGAATAATAAACAGGCAAAAAGTCCTTATTCAAAATAAAATAAAGTAGTATGTAGAAAGCTTAATTAAGCAATAATCATTCATTTTCAAAGAATAGCCATACTGCAAATTTGAAACAGATAATAATTGTTCCAATTTCGCGGAGATTCTGCTATAGACATTCCATGCTAAGGAACTGTTCAACTATCAGCTGTTGATATTAGGATTTTTCCGCAATATCTATACAAATTAATTTACATTTTATATAACAATAAATAAGTTTAAAGTTATATTCATTTTTTTTAATTTTGAAATCTTAAAAATTAAATATATAATTATTTTATAACTATAACATAAAAGAAATTTTTTGATGTTAACAAAATCGTTTCACAATGCAGTTATTATTATTTAATTATATTTTTATCAAATCTAATCAAGTAAGTATGTGAAATCGAAAAGAATTAAAGATAAGACAATTTTTTCAGTGATCGAGTGACCGCGTCGACTTTACGAAATTGCAGTTTAGGTTAGAGTGTTATTTTAATGTAATGATATGTGGATTTGTTCATGACATGCATAATTTTGCTTCCTAATTAAGTTATTCAATAAGTAGCCACGATTAGAAGAAACAGTGATAGAAGATTGTGATGCAAGAAAGCAAAAATCTCTTCTTTGAAAATCGAAGTGTTACTTGTGAAAGTATTGTAGAAAATTTATAGTATAATAATATTTATAGTATATTACATAAAAAATGAAAAAAGCAGTGGAATTGAATTTAAAAATGCCATGGGGTAAAATAGCTGCCAAAGCCTGGGGTAATGAAAACAATACTCATGTTTTAGTAGTACATGGAATTATGGATAATGCAGGATCATTTGACAGATTGATAGCACTGTTGCCAGAAACTTTTTATTATGTTTGCATTGACTTACCTGGTCATGGGTTGTCTTCTCACTTTCCACCAGGTGTACCGCTTAATTACATCACTTATATACTTACACTTAAATATGTTTTAGATGAATTACAATGGAGACAAGCCTATTATATTGGCCATAGTCTAGGAGCTCAATTAGGCTTATTAATTAGCATTATTTATCCCGGAAGGATTACAAAATTAAAACTCATTGATGGTATTATTTCAAGACCTCAAAAAAATGAAAATATTATAAATAGAATAAGACAAGAGCATGACCTAGCTGTTGAAGCTATGAAAGTAAAAAATCCACGTTTATATACAAAAAGGGAAGTGATGTATGCTCTTACCAATCTTAGAAAATGCACTTTAAAAAGAGAAGCAGCTGAAGCACTGTTTGAAAGAGCTGTCACTAAACTTGGTGATGATAATTACTATTACAACCGAGATTTAAGAACTAAACCGAGTATTTCACCACATTTTAATTTGGAACAGAGTTTTAAGATAATTGAACAAATCAAAGTAGATACACTGTTCATCATGGCCACAAATTCTTTAAATTTTATTCAGGAACTTAAGAGTGAATTAATTAAATTATTAAAAAAATTTAATTATGTAGATGTTATTGAAGTTAGAGGAAATCACGATGTTCATAACAATTATCCTGAAAGGATTTCTGAACACGTGAAAACTTTTTTAAATCGCATTCCTAGTAAACTATGAAAGTAATTAAATGGTGTTAGTGCAATTTTTTTCTATTGTAAGACATATTAATGGATATTTTGGGAGCTGTGATAAATAATAGCAAATTTTTTAAAACTTGTAAAATGTATTCTTAAAAGTTTTTAAAGTTTATAAAATGTATTATTAAAATAAATAAATTAAAATATTTTTCTAGACAAAGAACTTGTACTACTATTTGTACTACTAGACAATACTTATTCTTACTAAATCACGCATCTGCTGTATTTTAATATTTACATCAGCACCTTGCAATATCTTATTTTTCAATTCATTTTCAAATACTACAGCTGTATGATTCATAAAAGAATCTTTTCTTCTAGTTTCATGTTCAATATTACCAGTCACACAAATTTTGTACCAACAGATTAATAAATTTGGAACTCTGCCTTTTTCTACATTAATTTTTCCTAAGTTAATAATATCTTCTTTCATTTCTGATTCATCTATTTCAACTAATGTCATTACATCCGAGAAGGGTTCGTAATTGTACAAACTTGAATTCAAATCAAAAATTTGATTTATCTAAAAATAATTAATTTGATTACAAAATTAGATTTTAAAAAATCTATATTTACTAGGGGTGTAAATATAAACTGCATGGATATAACATATATTACCTTGTAGTTGTTGATATATTCTGCTATTTGAAATTTATAATTATTTAAGTTTAAATTTTCTTCTTTTTCCATAGAACCAGATTCTTCATCATCATCAGTGTAATTGTTAATTTCTTCACTCTATTATAAAATAAAAATATAAATATACGATAATATATTATAAGAAAATATATTAAATTAAATTTGTTTATAAATAATTTTGTTAACCATATCATCTGATGATTGAGATTCGTGATATTCTTGAAGGTTTTCATCTTTAACTGCAACCATTTTTGGTAGTTCTTCAGAGTAAACCAACTGACCCATAAGAAAAATTCTTTCTGGTAATAAAGTACCTGATGGGCTTAGTAAGCAACTAAAACAATTTAATTTTTTTTATATCATTATTCAAAAGTAAACTAGTACATTGTGAAACAAGGGGAGAAAATAAGCTATTTAGAAATCGCTAAAGCGAGGGTGAGTTGTTCCGCACGAGTTGAAATCGAGAGCGCTGAAGGCGCGAGACAGACGAGTGCTGAAAACCTCATCCGAGTTTGAAATAGTTTTTTCCCAACTCGGGCATAAAATGGCCCTCATTTCACGCTAGAAAGTAGTGTAGAAAATCGAGCATTCCAAACGTTTGTCTGAACGGGGAAAAATGTTATTTTTCCCCGCTGTAAAAATGACTTTTCCCCGCCTTCAGCGGGGC
>UCOL01002580.1:0-24497 GCA_900474335.1 Ormyrus nitidulus | reverse complement strand
GTGTGTACACACTCGCCATCTTGCCGATGCAGCCTTTGTCTTCTCATCTCGCGCGCGCGGGCGCCCGGAAGGATTCACGAAGAAGGCATCAGTAGCAAGCGACATGCGGCCGCTCTGCATACGCGATGCCTGCACGCGCGAGCTGCATCTTCGCGCCACCGTCGTCCTCGTCGTCGTCGTCGTCGTCATCGTATTGTTGGAATACATAAGCAGGCCCGAAAATATATGGCACCCACGAGAAGAAGAGAACGAGGAGCGAGGGAGAGAGCATATTTTGCGCGCTTAGAAGGATGAATGAGATGTGTGCGACTCATTGCAGCTGCAACGTCTCTGTCAATTTTTCGTCGCGGCTTCGCAAGTTTTATCGAGTGCCGCAGTCGATTAATACGAGCATCTTACGAGGCGAGCCTTTTTCAAAATTAACAATAATCTCATTCGGTTCTTGCTTCCGTTGACGCAGATTATTATTTAAATAACAAATGTACCTTTAATAAACGTGGGTAATAAATTAAATAACATTACGTATGTGGCGAGGGTAGCCTTGTACAGTCTACAAAGCTCAGCTCCTAAATCCAGCTGTCTTATAAAATACGTGCTCCGGGCAAAACTTTTGAAAAATCACAATACATCCGCAGTAGCCCAGCGGATCCGCGGCTCTATGAAAATGGAAAAATTGATCCGCGGCAGATAAAATTCAAAAGGAGAGAGAGAGAGAGATCTCGCCGCTTCCCGCTCCCGACTGCGTTCGCCGTTAGGTTTCCCGAGATTTCCAGGGCCGCGATGACGGCATTCGATACGCAGTCGACTTGGCAAACACGGAGGCGTGTCGCAGGGGACGGAGAAAAACCGGTGCGCGCGAGGAAGCTCATTTTCTCGGGGATGACGCGCTCGCGGCGCTTGTCGCATGCTCAAACAACGGGCGAAGAGATGCGCGAAAATCGTGCGCTGCGCGGCAAACTAGGATATGCCCCCCGAAAGCGAGCTCTTTTTCTCGCCGACGGAGTCGCTCACCGGGAGGACGAGCTAAGGCAGATGTTCTGCGTTTCGTATAGAGCCAATCTTAACTGACGCCGTGTGGATATCGACGAAATTCAAGTGCAGATTTTATTTTTGGTGGATACTCGATCTCCGTGTTTGAACGATCGATTAATATTGATTTCTCCAATTAAACTACCAAAATTTATGTAAAAATGACACAAGTACAGAAAATGCATGAATTTACTTGTGAAGTAATATATGTGCTTTTTAATTTCTACTTTGACCTTCTTATAATAACTTTTCAGTTCAGGAAATTAACAATAATAAAAGACCGCTGACGTAATTGGTTGAGGTCTGTGCAAAAAAAAATTGTCAGTTTTCATTACGTTAAATATCTAAAAAGCTTTCATCTAGCTCACTGCTTAGTACATTATAAATAAACAATTAATCATAAAAGATAAAAGAAAAAAAAACCAGAACTGAAGAGTTCGTTGACATTCGTTGAAGGCAAAAAGGCAACTGACATCTGCGTCTATAAAAAGCTCGCAATCCATACGATACAATCCTGGACGAAGCATCGAGTAAAGAAACAATTAGATAGCAATTAAGCGCTCGCTTTTTCAGGCCGTCCGATAAAAATTTCCGCGAAAATACATCATTCCCCGATCGCCGACTTGCAAAAGTTATCCAAATCCAATTTTGAGCATTCAATGAAAGACTCGTCGGCCCCTCCCTCGACTCTTCCCCTCCCCCCCATGAAATAACTCACTCGAGTTATCGCCTTTCCTCTATCGGCGGTCGCGGCTACAAATTTCGGCCGATCGCGTCAGGTTTCGCGCGTTTGAATACGCACACACACACCGCACACACCGCACCCGCCGTTCGCTGTTCCCTCTCTTTCGGATATAGGCTCTCGCGGAGATACGGACCGTAACTCACCCCATTGCCAAGCTGCCGCACGGCCACGGCCGATACACTAATGAAAATCTGTGCCGCGGACGCGCCGGGCAAAAGAGCGCCGAGCACCGGAACGGAAACGAGGACAAGTGAATTAGCATAAGATTTCGAGCCGCGAGCTTATGCGAATTCGAGTGGTGGCCTTGCCACTTTGAGCGCGGCAGTTTTCGACGAATGCAATTGTGATAAGGGTTGTAAGTGGTTTAAGATATTGGCGAGGTGAAAAAGCAAGATCAAACGGATGCTGGTGGATTTTAATGCATTCAAAGAGAATAAAAACAAACGGGATTGTGGAAAAAGAGTTGTAAATAAACAAACTTTATATTTATCAATAAACAATACTGAAAAATATTGTAACGTATACCGTTTTCACGTAATCTGAAGTATGGAATTCAGTATTCCACCAGTAGAAGTAAGGGCAAATCCTTAATTTATACTTTTTTAAATTTGTCACCCTCTACTCGCAGATGCTCGTAAAGTTATTCAAGTTATTATCGCTTCTACTCACAGTGCGATCAAAGATAGAATCAAGAGTCGGCTTACGTTGAACTTCAATACTAAAAATAAGCCTAAAAAAAACTGATTCCCTCAATAAAACGTGCACCTTAAATCATTCCACGACGAGGTTACTCCACTTATCCAGAGATAAATGAAGAAGCAGAAATTAATCATTCGCCGAGCCCAGGAATCTCTCGAAAATAATTTCTCGGGCGTAAAGCTAATACCGGGGAGAGAAGAAAGTAAGGAAGGCGAAACTGAAAGAAAGCCATAAAGGAAATCAGGGAGCGTTGGCGAGAGAGACAGTAAAGAGTATAGAGCATAGGCAAGGCACGTTACTCGCTCTCGCACACGTGTGTATAGAAAGCAGAGTGGCCCGGCATGGTATGGTAAGGTTAGGGGGGCGAGAAGAAGAAGCGACCCCGAGGGGATTTAACGGCCTTGTCGCGCGATAAAGGCGCAACAGACAGACGAGGCGCCGGGGCGAGGGAGCGCGCGCGCGCACCGCACGTACGCGCGTATACGCGCGCGTGTATACCTATACGCCGAGAGCGCGAGCCTGCCCGGCTTATCCCTTTGCATTTACCGCGTTATATCGAGGGACATTATTTTATGGCTAAACAGCCACTTTATGCCGTCTGCCCGCAGCTGTTGCGCGCGTGCCGCTCACTTTTTCCTCTCTCTCTCTCTCTCTCTCTCGCTTCGGCGAGCGTTAATATGCCGGGGACGCCGGGCTAATCTCTTAATCGTCCGTCAGCGCGTATGCTGCTCTTTTACGCACGCGTCGACGGTTCCGGGAAACGCGAGATTTTAGAGCCGATCTTACGGGGGAGGGTGGTATTAAGCGTTATGGGGGTCATCATTGCGCTCGGGCGGATTGGGGATTTTTCGGGATTTCGGGAATCGCTGCACCTTTGTTCGGGCGCTTTGTTGGCGATTTCGATACTCGATTTTAGGGCTCTTCAGATGAACGGTAATTACAGGGTAAATAGAGCTTTGCGGTAAGAATTTGCAGTGCCATATCGTGTGGTGTAACGGCGAATAAAAATTATTTAACAAGTTTTTGGGTGTTCTAAAATATTAACAAGTGTTTTGAGCTCGTCCAAATGAAAAGATTTCCACAAGTAGATGGCTAAAATTCTTTGATTAGGAAATTGGCGAAAACCATTTGCATCTACTTGTACAAGTAAACAAGTCTCTAAAGCACAACTGAGAACGGAACAATTAGCTATGTTTGTTATTAAACTTGGTCCTATCCTCAACTCCTGATATACATATGTATTATTTAAACTTGCACATGCATAATCATTCCCCCGAGGAAAATAACTATTCGCAAGTATAGTTTTCATGCAATACTGGCAGTAATAATAATTTGTACTGAAGCCGCATTTGATATTGAACCTTTTCTTATAAAATACTAGTTTACAACAAACGAAAACAAAAATGTTATTGAAGCGGTTAAAATAATGTTTTGGGAACCACGAACATTTTATAAATGTAATACTGATTAAAAAATATTATTTCGTTGGCTTAAAGGTTTTTCATCATTCAAAGACATGCGGGAGTGCATTGTGCTATTAGAATGAGTTTTCATTTTCAAGTATCTTTCCACGCTCCCATCAAGCTACAATAGTATAAGTTTTTTATTTTCATTTTCATTTCGCATAAAACACACAAACATATAAAGGAAACGTAAATTTCTTTACGAATCAACCGTCAGATTATCACGCATAAAAAATATTCTAATCTTCGCTTATACTACTCAACTTCCATCAACACTTTTATCAGCCCGACATGTTCAAGCTAATTAGAAAAAAGATTAAATAACTTTAAGAAAAAAACTCCACTTAAAAAATAACGCCCGCAGCAATAAAAAATATCGCTCTAATTAGAGTAATTTTCGAGAAGCGCCTCGAACGGAGACCTCGGCTGTCTAGCTATATAACCAAGGAAAAACTACACCCCAGAAAAGATATATATCTAATATATAAAAATAAAAAATCATAACCCCGCTCTGGGGTGAGAGAGAGAGAGAGAGATCGCTCGAGAGAATGAAGGAAAAGCCGAGGCGTGCCCGGCGTACGTGGCGCTGAAAAAAAGCGAACCAGTCCAGACGAGGAGAGAAGAAGCCGAGGAAGCGGTATTATATACATCGGCCCTGCACACAGAGAGAGAGAGAGAGAGAGAGAGAGAGAGAGAGCCGTTGCGTAAACGTGTATTCCACACGTCTTCCCCCGAAGTTGGCCGCCCCGACTCCCCCCTCGGCGCTCGTTGATGAAATCAACGTGTCTCCTTATATTGTAGCCAGTTTACTCGCGCAAGGCTTAAATGTTTCGTCCGGGTCGGGATCCGGCGGAGCCCTTCGAGCCACGGACAACAGTTTCCCGAGCTGCGGGCCAATCAAGCAGCTATGAAAGATCACGTCCAGGCCAAGACAACTCATCCTCCATCTCTCTCTCTCTCGCTTCCTCCTCTGTGTGTGCGTTCAGCTTCCGACCGCCCGCTTCTCTCGTGTGCTCTGGATAACCGACGAGGATGATGGTAACCCTCGATCCCTCCCACTCTCTTTACTCCTCCCTGCGGCCCGGTTTGCTTCCCCGACGCTGCTTCTGGGTATAAGTGTAAGAACGCCGTGAGACCGACGTCTCTGTCGCACACCCACGCAATTTGATTTCCTAATGATTTCGGAAGAGGCGCGTCAATTTCGAAAAATGCTGGTTTCTCTGTTGCGATAAGATTGTTATAGCTCCCCAGTCGTGCATTTTGTTTTGTAACTTATACACAAGATATCTGTTTTTTGATGACCCTAAATGAAATTTATACACCAGAGCTAAAGAATACAAGAACCCGAGAACAACTTTTTCTTCTTCCGAAAAAAACCCCTTTTAGAAGAAAACTAACGCTCCCGATTTTCCATATTATTTCCAAAGGTCTGCGCGTCATTTTTCTCCTATATCGTCCCGCGTCTGAAAACCTGTCTGCTCGCCTCGTTTTTTTTTTTCGTCCTCCACCTCTGTCTCTCCACCCTGACGCCGTCGCATTATAGGTACGTACTAGATCGTCTCTCGTGGCGGCGATCGCCGCACGTCGGCAGCGTCGTCAGCAGGTATTCGAAAATCCAGCCGACACACTCCCTCGAAATATCGCGTCCTGTCGTGAATCAAAAAGAGGAGGAGACGCGGCGAGCTGCATCAGACCGACGGCGAGGGATATATCTCGGGCTGTGTATCGATCACATTTTCAGACTTCGCTCGGAGCTCTCTCTCTCTCTCTCTTTCTCTAACGATATTTCGCGATGCTTTTTAATCGAGTACCGGTAATGCAGCCGGGTGACGTACGTGAGGCCGAGCACTGATTTTTATTTTCGCGGCGCTTGCAGAAGAGCGGGAACGCGACTTTTAATGCTGTCAGCAAAAGGCTCGCAACGAGAAGTAAATGATCGCAATTTCGAGGTGCTGCATCGGCTCTTTCGTCTTTTTATTTTTGTTTTATGATAATGATTACGTATAGTGCACTTGGAACAGTAGAGGTATTTTAAATTTTATAGTTTTTATCGCGCGAAGGCACAAGGGCCCAAATTTTTCAAAATAAATATATTTAGTTTCCATCCACGAATAAACGAGTTGTTGGAAAAATCAGCAGATTTTAATGCAATAATTTAATAAAAGATTAGGATTATATACCACTAGGGACTTTGTGTAATCTGTGTAACAAACGAGATTTATTAAAAAACCGCAAGCTTTAATTCCATCGATCGGACTAGTGGAAAATTACATTATAAAAGAATCGGAAATTTTTCCCATCAATCCCCATTGATTAACGCGGAAATACTTTAAAACTAATGACAAAGCCATCGTATATAAACATACAGCCAGGCAAACCTAAAATTATCACGGTCTATTAAATTAGCGTAATTAAATCTCGGCCAGACGCGTATAATGATAAAAGCTCGTCGCTCGGCACATCCACACACACACACACCCACACACGCCAGACGAGACGGCCGCTCTGCACGTCCGCGCGCAAATGCAATCGCGGCTATTTCCATTTATTCGTCAATCCGGCAGAGCGTTTCGCGCGTTAATACCCATACACCCGACAAACCGGAACGCGGGGAAGAGAAAGATCGATGGTGGTATATTAGACAGCGCCGGTCTCTGCATAAACGAGCGCCCTTCTCGCCGCGCGCGATTATAAGCAGCCGCCCCCCTCCCGCTGACAGTTTAAGGCCCCCTAATCGCGCGCGGACGCGTCCGTCAAATCGGGGCCGATCCTCGAGCGGGAAATTGCCAGGCGTAAGATTAGGAGACAACTGTCGCCGTCGTCGCGCGGCTCTTCGTCCTCGGCGCGCGTCATGCATACCCCCCCACCCCCCTTCCCCCAAGTGACGCGCGGCTTAATCGAGTTAAAGCCCCGTCCCGGATCCGGAAAGCACTGATATGCACCGCCATGCGTCTTGCCCCGGACGACGGGGTATAAACTTAAGAAAGTGGCCTGAGAGCTGCGCCGGGCGATTTACGGATGAGGTCGGCCTCGTGAAGAGCCCAGGCTCGAGAGAGCCTGGGAAATTTAAGAAGATGCTGCCAAGATTTACTTTTTACCATGTAAATTGGCTGAAGTGCGAGTAATAGATTTCCACCGGAAGAGTGTCTTGTTACAATTAAAAGAATTATGAACTATTCGTTGGATTTGTTGCCTCGCAAATTTTGAAACGATAATTATATTATTCAGCTTTTTGGCAGTACATTAAAAAGCAAAATGGCTAATTCATTGACCATGTATGAAAAGTAATACCATCCTAAAGTTACTGGAATAAGCTGGCATTTCTCCAAGTGGAATGAACCAAATTGGACCGAGCGTAAGAACTTTACAATCTTACATAAAAAGGATATGATCAAATAATTTCATTTTATAACTACTACTTTTGAGCCGTTACATACGTTGTACGTTACATTACTTCTCAAAAATTACTTTGTCGTCGATGAAAAACTCTTTAATATCTCTATTAATGATGAAAAGAGATAAGAAAACACTGTTTATTTCAGCTGCGATCACACCCTGCACATCGGCCGCAGCCCGACAAAGCGTTATCTTTTTTTTTTTTTTTTCGGCGCCGGGCATTTCACTACTGTGTCAGTGAGTGGGGGGTTAGACACAGGCATAACCCAGTTTAAAGGAGAGCAGAGGCGAGGGTGATTGCGCGGGGGTGGAGTAAGAGAGAGAGAGGGACAGAGAGTCCTATCAAACGCGCCTCATTCCGTAGCATCGACGCGAATCGGGCCCTCTCTATTCCGCGCGCGGACTGCCAGCCTCTCGCTCGCGCACAATCACTCGATCCGCCGGCGGTGATTTCGTGCAAACATTTGCCGATGACCGTCGGCTCGCCCGGCCCTTCGAAACCACCCCGAATGAAGAGCCGGAGTAAAAGGCCAAAAGGAGACAGAGAGCGAGAGAGGGGGGGAGGGGGGGGGAGAGAAACTCGCTCGGAAACAATGAAGGGGAGAGGATCGCGGATATATGGTAGCGCCATGTATGTGTACTTGTACATCGGGGAATGGAGGGGAGAGAGAGCGAGTCGTGGCCGGAATACTAACTCCTTTAATACAATCAATTATTTCTCACGGAGGAACATTCTCTCCTTCTGTTTTACTTTCGGACGGCGAGACGGCGGATGAAGCCCGGGCTGTACTGCTGAGCACGGAGGAGGGAGGAGGGAGAGGAGGTGGCATTGTTGAACCTTTCGGATATAGGAGCCGGAGATCGGTCTCGATCTTTCTCTCGCTTATACTGATTTTACTTTATTGGCTTTGGCCGCACGGCCGTCAGGTGCCTTCTCTGCTAGTTCTGACGAAGGTGCGCTCTTTACATTTATACATGTAAGTGGGGCTCCCGAGCGCCACGGATACAGGAATCAACTCGAATATTTAGCTTCGGGGGCTGTAATCTGGTAAATTTAATAGAGGGTTTCTACGGCTGCGAGAGTCAGGGATGGGATATGATTCGCGATACGCTGAATTTCTTTTATCGGGGGATGAGTGTTTATGACATCGGTCTATTTATTTAGGGTTCTTTCCTTTGATTTCGAACATAAATAAATTATAGTACTTTTTGCAATATTGTGCTTGTTATACGTAGATTTAGTCGAAAGCTCGTGGATATAGACAAATACACGACTGCACAATTACGCATTGTTCAACGTGCATTTTAACAAAACATTCGATCATCTATACGCCTCTAGAACGAATATTATCGAAATCATTAGTGTTCAATTATTCCTATTGTTCGCGGCCGCGAGCATTAATCCCCGTTCTTTCTCCCTTTAATAAATTTGAATAAAAGGATGATCGTACTTTTGCAACCGGGCCCCCGCCTCGGAGTTTGATATTAGTTGGGGGGCGGACGACTAGTTCGATGGCTAGTGATGTAGTTCGCGCTCCCTCATTGTCCCCGCGTAATTGTTGGACAAAAGCAAACTTGTCTCATTCAGCGGGATCCGACGCCGCGTTCGCTTCTTCGGGATTCGATGCCTTTCCCAATGACTATCCGCGCGGGCCCACCGTCCGGGCCGCCGAACGCTCTCTCCGGCTGTATTGTCGTCGGTTCGACGTATGTTTTGACTACTGGACGCGCCAATTAATTTTCGAAAGTTTCCCGGGCTTTTCTAGCGTGCCTCCTTTCATTAAATATACCTTTAGTTTTTTTTAATCCTTTTTTTGATACCATAAAGCATTTTTTCGTGATTCTATTGCAATCTATTAGATGGAAAAATAGAATGAGAAACTTTCGAAAAAGCAAAATTTTTCGCAAAACCGGTGCCAATCCTATTAAAGTTTTATAAAAAAAAAAAAAAAATATCAGTCTCCCCTCGAAACTCGAAATCCTCTCTGATAACTGAAAACTTGTAATTTCCCAGCGCGGCGTCCCCGATAGATTCCCCGCGATTAGCGGCTGCAGCCTCGACGCCCAGCGCGAAATTAAGATTTAACGCACGAGCGAAGGCGCGCGCGCGCGAGCTTTTTTCCTCCCCGCGTGCGAGCTTATACAAAAGGGCGCGCGGGGTGAGGCGGCGCATTTTATTTTTTGATAAATTGCCGGCGAGCGTTAATCGGCTCTGGCAGCGCGGGTCAGTTCCGCGTCTGCCCCTGGGGGGTCTCTCTCGCCGCTGTACTACGCGCGCGAGTGTCCGATGCAATGCATAAAGAGGGGCTGCTGCTGCGCCTGGTTGATGTCCGAGGTTTTATTTTAAAGCGATCAGGAGCAACGCGGTAATTCCGCGGAAAGGCGGACGGGAACGAATCGGCGAACGAACAGTTTTTTGGATTATAGGAAGTTTTAGTTCAGTGGGAGAGTCTCGTCGTTTTTCTTTAGAGCAGAATTGAAAAAAAATTGATCTTGATTGTAGAGGGATATTAGCAGGGTTTCTATACGAAAGCTTTCTGTAGAATTTGTTTAAACGTTAAAACTGTTCTTTCTCAACAATTCATTGTATTTCAAATTCATCAACGTGAATTTGTTTTCTCTCGGATCTGTTTCTCCGTATTATTGGCAGGTCTTAATCTCATCGCGGTAGCCGCGTTGTCAGCGTTTTAATTCTTTCGACGAAAGAGAAAACAAATATTAATTTGAAATGCGCGTCAGATTTCTTTTGCGATGTAAAATAATTTCCCGGAAAAATATCAACAATATTCCTCGCGTGTTTCAAATCGAATCGAACAAAAGAATAATTGTATCGACTCTCATCCGCCGAGCAAAAGAATTGCATTAGAGCGAGATGCAATTTAAAAGTCAACATCCACATCAAAGAACTCCCCCTTTTTCAAATCCCGCGCACTCCGTCGATCTCCACATTTCATTTTCTTGCATCGAGTTACTCACCGCGGCAGCCGGCACATATGTATACGCAGCGCAATAACGCACTTGCGCGCGCACCAATGAGAAAGAGAGAGAAGCGGCGCGGGAACAAAGTGGAGAAAAAAAGAGTATCCTTGTTAGCCGGGGCCAAGCGCGGCAAGCCATGAATATTTAAACGTTATTCCGGGCGGCGAGTCATTGCGAAATCCGAATGAAATTTAGAGGAAGAAAAAGGCGCGGACGCGCGGTGGGACGACCGGAGCCGCGGGAGAAAAACAAGAGCGCGCAAGCTGCGCGCGTCCCGCGATATAATCAGGAAAGAATTGGACGATTTTTTTTTCTCCGATTATTCGAGTGTCCGCGGCGAACTGATACGCGCGACGCGGCCGGCGAGACGGCGCGAGCTTCATTTCCTAGTTGGAAATTGCGTTGCGGAAATCCATTTTGACCGGACGCCGCTCCAATTCGCCGACGCATCCATGCGCCGTTCGCTCCTAATATAAAGTATATCGGCCGAACGCCGGCTGGCTGAATGGGAACGACTAAGCAGAAGTGTTGAAAACTCGGAATGATAATACGGATCGACGGAGGAAGACATGAAGGATATGGAATCGTGCCTGATTCAATTATTTCGCTATCTCGCTGTTGTAAACAGTTTTTGCTGATTAGGTGATGTGGTTTCGTAAGCGAGGAAATCAAATAAGTTTTCCACGTTTAAGAAGATGCATGCTTTGCATGAATATAGAGTTTATAAAAAAGAACGTTGTAAAGATATATACAGAAAAAATATTACTTTTTATTTTATGAAAAACTAATTTCTGAATTTTACTCAACTTGATTTATTTACTAATGTTGGTGAATTTAAAAACGTTCCAATAATTAAAATGTACTGCAAAAGAGAGTCTTGTTTCTTACATTTCAATTGCAGCGTAAAACTTTCGTCGACTTGAACAAATTGATTGAACAACACTTCACGCTAATTACTCCGAAGATTTTCAAAACTTCCTACCACGTCATAACTTTTCTTCAAAGATCAAAGCTGCTCAAATTCTGAAATCTTTGTAATACAGAAACTGCGTGCCGAAGCCTTTCATCGCCGCTTTCTCAATTTGCTATCAACAAATTCTTCCCAAACAATCAAGATCAATTTTTCTATTTTACGAAGACTCCAATACAATTTCGGCGCGACCTAAAGGTCGCAGCAGTGTTTTAAATGTCTCGCTCTCGTCGTTACATCAGATAATTACAGCTGCCTCGCAAAGCTGCGAGAATCGTCGAGAGATATCCGCGCGTGTCCCGAGCGGAGGAGACGCCGGCACGGCCTCCGGGACGAAGTCCTCGAGAGCCGATGATGGGCACGAGGTCGTTATTCGCTCGAGAGGAGAGCGGCTCGCAGCCGCGATATACAAGTGTGGCTGCGGCCGCACTCCAAGGCCGCGTCGGACGGAAGACGCCGCCGGAAAAGTGTGCAGGAGACGCGAACTTGCTCATACTCGAAACTTGCCGCAAATTGGACGAGCCTGGGCAGCGTTATCTTTCTCTCTCTCTCTCTCTCTCTCTCGCGCGAGCTTACGATATAATTGGCATTCGCGAGAGAGAGCGCGCCGGGTAACGAAGGCTCGTCCAAGGAAAAAAACTCGTTAAATTTAAAAGCGCCTCCTCAAATATGTATAATAACGGCCGATGCAGCTGCCGAGAGCGAGAGAGCCCAAGTTTTGCGGATTATGCGCGTGACTTTTCAGCCCGGCCGCGGAGCTCGTCCGCATGACAATGATGCATTCGTCGGGGTGGCTAAGCGCGACGGAGACTGGCCTGGCCGTTGCTTTCTTTTCTCGAGCGCGGGGCGCTTTATTTAGATTGATGCCCGCGGCGAGGATTGGAATGTTTTAATTGCTTTCGCTTCCTGTAGGTTACATGCAAATTTTCGAATTGCGAATTTTGCCCGGACTTTGTATTTGGGGAGCTTGTTAAGCGCGCTGTAAAGGATAGTGGGCTAAAAATTTTAAAAATTATGCGGTTAAGATTATCGCGATTTTACTAGAATGATAATACGCTTCGTTACGCTCAAATTTAACGCTAATCGAAATCTTTTGATACCCGTAGCTGCCGATTTTTATCATCAACTTTTATTAAACAACTCGGTTGTAAAACGAAATTATTACGCAATGCCTGCTTAAAACTAGCTTTTATTCCCGTTATTCCTCTTCATAACGACTTAAAAACACCATAAAAGCCAGAGCATAACGAAAGAAATGTAAAAAAAAACTGCTTTAATACTTGCACACTTTCGGCTCACTCCCCGCCGGCGGCATAATGGCAGCGAGTTCGGAATGCGCGTATACACGCGTAAGACCTCGCGCGCAACAGCTGCGACCAATCCCGGCGCGCAAAGACGAAGCCAACAACATCCGCCTCGTAATTATATAGAATAATATATCAAACTCTTTGACTCGAGCGGCCGCAAAATTCGAAACTTCTGTTACTCGATCTGAAAGAGCGAATCTCGGCGCGCCTTGTAGTTTCTAAAGAAACTTTGACTTCTTTTATTATTCACTAGAATCCGGAGAGAAGTACGGCGTTATAACTGAAATTATTGAGTTGAAGAACTTTTTTTTTCTTTGGAAGAATTTAAACATGTTTTTCTACGCTAAAAGGTAAACTATTCTTCATAATTTTTAAGCTTCAAAGTGAATTGTCTTGCAAATTATAAATCTACATTCGGCAACGCAACATATTTATAACAATCAGTAGTTTCGAAGCAGTACGGTGAAGAACGTTGGGAATAAATGACCTGAAATAAAAAAGCTATTAAGCTTTCTTCGATATGGATTTTGAAAATTTGAACGAGCCTTGGATTCCCCTTTGACAGACAAAAATCCTTGGCGAAATCTCGGCATTCGAGTGACGCAAGAACCTCATAAACAGGCAGACAGGACGAGTTAAGGAAAACGTCTGGCAGGGCGAGCTGCAGCAGAAGAAGCAGCGGAAGCGCGAAACCAGGTCGATTCGGGAATGGCGTTAGAGGGCAAGCCGCCGTGAAGATGCGAGATTTGATGCCTCTCTCTCTCTCTCCCTCTGAAAAATGGGAGCAAACGAGCCCGAGCGAAAGAACAACAAGTAGAACAAGAGCGCGGAATCCTCGGGCGGCGCGAACTACAAGTTCCCGGAGGGAGAGAGTCGAGAGGGCCAGGCCGCGTAAGTAAGCCGTGACTGGCAGGTTCCTTCATCGGAGAAGCCACCGGAAATGATGCCCGGAGCGAGCGCCGCCCGGCCAGCTCTTGTCCGCGCTGCCCGAGCTCGCGGCCCCGAGCCGAGGGCCAATAGATTCGCCGCGCCGCGAAAATATACTTTAAATATGAAACAGTCAGATGCAGGGGCTCTCTGCCTTCCAGCTCCCTCCGATCCCCATCGAGATGACTCGAGACAGCGACGTGCGCCCCCCCGCCGCTCTCTCTGTACTTGCTCGACCGCTGCTGCTGCTGCTGCTGCTGCTTCTTCTTCCTTCTTGCTTCTTCTGACTGGCTGCGCGAGGCGGTTCTTTGAAACTTTCGAAACTGCCGAGGTTAACATGACGAACGCGAGGATGCCTGTAAGCATTAGACGAGCGTTGCTACCCAGGAATATATCTCTCGAATTGACTCTACGTCAGAGGGGATAAGAGCGAGCTTTTTGAATTTGTGCTTACTTGAGGATATACCTTTGCAGGGCATTTTTTTAGCTCGATACAAATTTTTACGCGTGACAGCTGGAAAGCTCGGCTGTCGATGCCGCTATACGATGGACTGTGTTGGAAAAGAGATTTTCGAAAATTTGTCCAAGCACTTGACGCGTTGAAATATCGCATTTTTCCCTGGGTTTTTCCGAAAAATTCATTTACCCCTTTTTGAGGGGGAAGGACTTAAAATTTTATCTGCTATATCTTGGAAATTGCAGCTTGAAACTATCGAAAATTACAAGTTCTCCGCACGACTGCGCTTTTCCTCAAGCTTTATTACCATATTATATGACTCTTCAAAGAACATTTCAAGTTGATTGATTGCTGTACACAAGAAAGTTTAAAAAGCTTCGCCGGTTTGGTTTATTTAAATTTCACGTTGCGCAGTACGAGCTGCATTTTTGGAATTTGAGTAGAGCTCACGCCCGAGTAATCGATGTTGAACATCTGTTACATGTGGCGCACGTAAAAGCTTCATCTAAAACTTACATCAAAAGCAGTTTAAGTATTTACGTAAAATGTTTTCACCGCGAGCCAAATAAATAGCATAAAGACGCGCAGTTTATGCTATAACATTTTTAGAAAAAATCATCCAACTTTAAATTTAGACTTTACATTCCCCTCTGTGCTCTTTCATTTTATTAATTAAGTTTATACTTCGTCGTACTGCGAGAGAAATCCGAGTGTCGAACACTTTAAAATAAAACATCCATATTCTGTGAAATGCAAAAATGTAGAACAAGACTCCTCCAAAGCATCTTTTCAATTAACCGCGACCAATACACACTCGAAGGGCCCTACATTAAGATTCACGTTCCAATAAGCAAACGAAACCGCTTCGCGCATGAATAAACACCGTCATTACTTTCAGCAGCCACTAAATAACAACGAAAACAACCGCGCAGCCAAGGAAAGAGAGACCTAAGCAATTTTTCCCCGCAAAAAGCCAAGTGCGCACCCTCGACTGTGCCGAGAGAGAAAGAGAGAGAGAGGCGACACGGCCAAGTAGCTCCTCGAGAAGCGAAGGGAGTCATGGCTTTGCGCTCGTAAATACCCGCGTCCCCGTTGATTGGGACGTGAATCTTCCAGCCGCGAGCCGCGACGACGACAAGGGATCGGAGGGGAGAGGCGGGCAGGGAAAGGGTCGACCCGATACACTGATTACGCCGCCGCACTTAATTGATTCCCAACCAATTTGGAAGCCCTCGAAGCGACCGTTCTACTTTTCCCCTTCTTTTTCTTCGGCTACACGCCCCCCTCCCGCTGCCTCCCACTTTTCCGAGTGCCCGCCGCGGACGTCCCGCTTTTTCCTTTTCTTTGCAATAAAGTTACGCCAAGTAGCCCCAGCCCTGGGATATATACAGGTATAAAGGGGGGCTTCTTTTTTTCGTACCTTCTATTTTAACGGCCCTTCCTTCTTCCTTTTTTTTTTCTTTAATTTTCAGTACCAAAGTTCAGCGGCGAACGGCCTTGGGGCATATTCTATCTTGAGGCTTTCGCGGGGAAAGAAAGTCTTGATTTTAAATTCAATTTGTTGTTAGCCTTTTTGCTGCCCAGCTAAGCTTCAAAGAAGTCTTTGGAGAGGAGGGGTTTTTCAGCGGTCGTCGCGTGTTTGCGTTATGGCGAGTCAAAGTTTCAATATTTTATTGTGCTCACAAGAAGAGCCTTGCAAAAGCGCCGCGCCGTCTTTTGTTAAAAATTGCTGCAAAAGTCACTATTCTTACGACAAAGCAACTTCAGAAATACACGTTGTTTTTGTTTACTCGTTTAATAAAATTCACATTCACAGGTTTGTTTTTAAAACTAATATACAATACTGATTTAGTTTAGACATTTTCTTATTTACATACATCAATTTGCCACTGGTACAATCGACCAATTTCAACAAAAAAGCTTTTAAACTATACAGAATTTGATAATAGCTTTCAAACTAGATGATTGGATAAAAAGTTAAAATAAATACTTCATGATCTTCGACGTCAAATTTGTTATAATAATGCTTCATGACCATTACAAATTTTTCTGTCATTTTCGGTTCATCCACTGGCTTTCCGTCCTTCCATGTTCGAGCCTCTGGAATGTCCTCTTCCTCTACTCCCAATTCATCAGCTTTGACTCTAGCTACTTCTTGCATGGAACGCTTTCCATTCTTATTCAACAGTTCCATTGTGTCTTCTGCTGTATCTGTTAACAGTACTAAATTGGCCGCTTCATCCTGATCAAAACGAGAAAGAAAACCAGTTTTTCTCCTGAATCTCGAGTAATTTTCAACCGAATCGTATGGGCCTTTGGCGTCTGATTTGGAAGCATGTCCACGAGGATGTCCAGGCCGTCCGTCCGGATGTGATTTTCCATTCTGAGACGAGTCAAGTACTTTTTCAGCATCTTCGGGATGTTTGCCAGAATAAATTGCGCCACCCAGCATATCTGCATTGTTTCGTAAAATGTTAATTAATTGCTGACTAATAGATTAAATTAATTATTTTCGGAATCTCTTTGTAATAAATGTTCTTAATTGAAAAAGCTTAAATATTTTTTTAAGTTATTTGTGACTTTTATTAATTAAATATTTTAAATAAATATAAAAATATTTCGGAAATTCGTTTTTAAGAATTTTGATAATAGTAATATGACTAACCTTTTATCGATGACGAAGAAGTTGAACGGATCAATTTATTTTTACAGAGATGATTTTTTATTTTTTTTCTGATTCTAGTCGTCACTAAACGACGTAATTTATTTGCTTCAATACCAGTTTGACTAGCCACAACATTAAATAAACAATTATTTCGATGTGCTGCGTTTTCTACATTCGGTTCCCTTTTATTTCTTAACGTATAATGTCCTACTTGCGGAGAAGTGTTTGTTTTCCTTTCATTGTACTCAACATGAATATTCGGCTTGTCGACATATTTACCAATAGTATGAACTACTTGACCATTTGACCATATTTTAATGGATCTTTTTAAAATCTTGCTTAAATGATGGACATGCAGAAGTCCTGCTGGCTCGTGCAATGATAAATTTGTCTTATAATTAGGTTGTCTTGTACTGTGCGGTTTATGAATTTTTCCAGAACTTTTTACAAGATAATTTTTGGAACTGAATCTATTATTTTTGAACACTGAAAATTTAGATCTTCGCGCCATTTTACTTAATTAAAAACTTTTTAATTTAGTACAGAATAAATGACACTTAAAAATTTTGAAACTAACTAGAATTTTCCTACATGTTTAGGTTAAAAAATGTTTTACTTTTGTTTATTACTGAAAATAAATCATTATGCTTGTCAGCATGTACGCATATATATAAACTTGTTACTACTTTTTTCCAAGTAGTTTTTAAAAATTTAAACGCACATTTTATGTAACATAAAAGTATTAACTCTTTTCATGCGACAAGATATTTTCAAAAAGTTTATACAGAAAGCATGTTCTTGTGCAACTTTTAGATAAAAGCAAAATGAGTCCCCTTTTTAGCTGGGAATATACCTGTCAATATAGAAAAGAGATCCTCCAATTTATTTAATCCAAATTAAAACGACATGTCAAAATTGCAGACAAGAAAATTAAATTCTGACTTATAAAATATGTTTGACGAGGGCGATAAGCAAATTGAAAGGTAGATTTAAAAAAACGCTACAAACAGCTTAAGCACAGAAATCCAATCACGGAAAACAGTGCAAAGCATTGTAATCATACAAAATCCTTTATTAAATAAAAATTAATTAAAGCAACTCCGAAATTCGCTTTAAATAATAAAATTAAGCAACGCATCAAAAGCTGTAATGCATGATGAAAACGAGACAGACGACCGTTCCAATACATCGGCAAAAAAAAGCAAGCCGAATCTTTTATTTTCATTAGCGAAGCTCGTAACGAAAAAATTAAAAAAAAAAAATGTAAAAAAGCTGGCAGCTCCAGCAGTTCGATGTCCCCCGCCATACGATCGATAGATGGTCCATAATACGAGTACTCACCTCGACGGCGAAATCGCAATAAAAATTTTCCTCCCTCCCTGACTACCCTCCCCCCCCCCTCTCACTCTCTTTCTCTCTCTCTTTATTCGCCACGTCATTTTCGATTAATCGACTTTGAAGCATCCTCTTAAAATCACAGCAGCCTAGCGGCCGTTTCGAAAAAAGCGGATTCGTCAAATCCCCAGCCGACGGCTAGGGGCAGACACCCCCCCGCGCCTGTATGAAAACAGTCGAAACTGTGTATGTATGCGCGTACGCCAGAATGTAAGCTCGTCGATTTTGTTGTTTTTGCAAACTCGCTCCGGCAGGGCGATTACACGGCCAGCGGCGCGGCTGATGGCGCGTCGGCACTAGCCGATCGTTTCACGACTCTCTGCGAATATCGGCGGAACAATGGACGCGTTGTCGATTGCGACTGCAATTTTTCGGATAAGGAAGCGCGTGTTTGCTTCTCCCCTTGGGAGAATAAGCCGGAATCAAGTAACCGATTGCAATTGGCGGGGGTGTTTAATTTTTTTTTAGAGAAAGTGATTCCGCGTCGGTAGAAAATTGGCAGTCAACGAACGAAATTTATTTAATAATTCCGCGTTGAACGCTTGGAAAATCTCGTTAAACTTGAACTAGAGGGATCAAAGAACTTGGAACTTGGAATTCCCTTAATCACCGCGGCAAGTAAAACGTAATAACGGAGCGCGATCATCATGCAAATAAAAATTCCTTGAATATTAGAATGTTCTTTACCGAAGAATCTATATTGCCATCTGTTCCCATAATGCACTCATATGTATGTGAGCGCAGCCGGGATATTTTTATGCAATTTCTGATTCATAATGCATGGGGCTGTGTACAGCACAACGCTTGGCCGCCTCGCACTTTATATCCTCGCAGCCCCGCACTATCCTATCCCTATCGGTAATCCTGTCGATTATCCATTCCGTGTAAGAATCCGTTTATCATAAGTCAAATATCGAATATCAATTACGCAGATTTTTGGCCCTCTGGCGAAGAGGCTTTGCGACAAATGACACTTGTTGTTGATCGATTCGGCATCAATAATGTAATGATATACTGCACTTTATAGAGATTCTTACTTGAAAGCTTCTCCCATAATCATTTTTAACCTTCAATTATGTAGAATTACCATCAGATTTTCGATTACCCAATCGTTCAATAAAAATTTCTCGTTCTCGTCTCCCGAAAAGCGAGGCGCTCAAAGCAAAGTTTCATTCATACGCTCGGGCCAAGTTGTCGCGGCCTAAAGCTCGTTATAAGCATTATGAGACAACAAAGCGAAAAGTTGACGTGCGGCGAATTCCAATCTTGCCGAAGTAAATCAAGTCGAGAGTCTCGGCGAGGTCGCCAGTTACAAGTTGTGAGTTACAACGCATGCCGGGAAGATTGCGGCAGAAGGAAAGAGTGAGAGCCGGAGGAGCGAGATGCCGGAATATATACCAGAGCGAGAGGGACAAAGTTAAGGAGATAGAAAAGGACGGGGAGAAAGCGAAGCCACGCTTGTACAAGCTGTTCTAATGAGATAAGTTAGCCCCGGCGTACTTTACTTTTAATATCCCTCCCATCCCGCTAGTCCTAAACGAGCCAACTTACGCGGTTCGACGTCTCTTTCTGATATTTTATCCGCCCCCTCCCGCCGCATTGCCCCCCGCACGATCGATCGCGAGCATCTTTCCTCTCTCCTCTTTTGCTGCTAGGGACGATCTGCTCCCTTTGCTTCTGCGATTTATTATCGGGAGCTTTGCATCGCCTCTTTTTTTTGCGGCCCTTTCCCCCGCTCTTTGCTCTAACGTCGTTCGAAATACTGATTGTTTAGCTCTTTAAAAGATTATTAATGTTACTGTTGCGTTAAAGGACTTACGTGATTGCTATAATATAAAGTAAGGCTAGGTTGGATAAGCAGAAGCAGACTTTATAAATTATTTTATTTAATTTTAATTTAATAAATTAAAATAATATCAACTTTGTGTACGATAGAAATATTATCTATCTTACTCTAAAACAGAATATATTTAGCGCGCTTGAAGGCTGCTATATTTATAAATAGTACAAAGCAGTTGTCAAACGTACGAATAATATCAAAATCATTTAGAATACATACATTTTGACTAACAGAATATGATTCGACTTAATTGACGAAGGAGCCAGAGAGCCGACAAACTCAAAAATTTAACTGCACTTGTAGTAATATTATATACATGATACTAATATACATGCACCTACATTAATATTTTTTTAATTAAAAGTAATGTTTATAAAATATGTTGTCCATTTATACGAAATTTTGTGAACAAGCCAATTTTATACCATAATTAATTAGATATTGGGAAACATAAATAAATTAAAATTCATTGCTTTAGTGGTTTTTAAATAAAATGCAACCGTTAATAAAAATAACCAAGTGTCTAGAAAAATCTTGGTTTTCAAGCTCCGACAAAGCGTCACTCGTGAAACAATCCATTGCAGCCTTAGCAGACCTATTTTTCAAGGCTGCGGGTCGTCGGGCCAGAAAATCCCAAAGGAATATTTCATCGGCTCGCGAGTTCCTCAGAAGGCGAGAGCGAGAGAGAGAGACGTTAATGCGAATAAATGGTCCGAAATGCCGCAAGGAAAGCACTTCCGGTCGTACAGCACGTATACAGGAATATATATAGGCGGGCTGCCCATTACGGCCATGAATTAGCCGCATTGTTGGCCTGCTGATGTGGCTAACTGACGAAGGATAATTTAACGCGCGGAAGACGCCCGGCTTTCTAATCCGCGCTTCCTGCAGGAAATTGCTCCGAATTCGCGCACCCTGAAAGCCCGTGCCATAATGCGCCGCGTTTTATCAATAATATCGCGCGAGAAGAAAGAGT
The DNA here is from genome assembly GCA_900474335.1 of Ormyrus nitidulus. NCBI lineage: Eukaryota > Metazoa > Arthropoda > Insecta > Hymenoptera > Ormyridae > Ormyrus > Ormyrus nitidulus. The sequence continues at coordinate 3,649 of UCOL01002580.1, read as the reverse complement.
CGAGTGATTAAGCGATCGTTAAAATCTCGCTGTTTATGCAGGCTCCGTGCTTTGCGCTCCGCAAGTTTATTGTTATTGATGAGGGAGTAGCTTTAATCATGACTGGTGTTAAAACGGGTAAGAGAAAGAGACGAGGAATTGTTTGATGCTCTTTTTTAGAGGAGGAAAAACATTGTTCAAGCTAGGTTGAATTAAAATTAATTTCGTTCAAATTCAAGTACCAGTCAACAAGTAATTCAAAAGATTATGAGTAGCTGCTGTGCTGTACAATGTAAGATTTTACAAAAGGTTTTAATGAAGTAATTAGATTATGTAAACTCTTATTGGGTTATTTTTCTAAATGAAATTCAAGAAAACAAGATAACAGTAAACTTCTAATAATACAATGAATCGATAATTTTCAGTAACTTAAAAGGTAAATTGTATATGTAGAGATTATTAGATAGATTTGAAATAAAATATATAAAATATTAAAGCAAATGAAAGCATAAAAAAAAACAAATTTAAAACAAATTTGAATTTTAAAAACTAATATAAGATTAACTAATATAATATAAGATTTCAGAAATCTATTACCTATATTATACGATAAATTTATATAATTGTTTAAATTTGGGCTTTTTTAAAAATAATTTCATAATTAATGTTGAATAATTTTTATACGAATAAAATTAAAAAAAATCTATGCTCGTTTTTCAAAATTAGTTTTAACCATTAACATAAACGAATAATCACATTTATGTAACATTGACGAAACCAGATAATCGAGTTACTATTGAGCAAAGTAAATTTAATAATATTATTAATTGCGGCGTAATATTCAATCTGCTATTGCGCTTTTTAGTTGTTATATACGTTTACCAAATAATATTCATTATAACAAGATTTCGTAATAAATGTAATAAATTATGATTTACAAATACCAAAGTCTTGAATCTGTTTAAATTAATGTTAGTTTCATTTTATTCAGCCAATAAATAAAATATATATAAATACAAATTTTACTTTTGTTAATTATTAAATTTCGCAGAAAAATATTTTTCTATAAAGCTCCCGAATACGGTCAAAATCCTCTCTTAAAAAATGTGATGACCGGAAAGTTAAAGCCAGAATAAAACGTTTGTGATTGATTAATTCTTTTTGCAAGTGCAACGTGATTGGTGATATGACGTTACTTGAGATCGAAGATACAATTTCCAAGAAATACTCCAAAACCGAACGAATTTCGAATGCTGGTTTTATATTAAGGAAATTAATTTTCACATCCAAACATTGATTGACAATGAATATACTGAATATCTTTAAATATTTCACGATGTAACAAATTTTAAATAAAAAATATTTTCTATTATTTCTAATATGAGAAGTTTCGCGAAATCTACATTTTATTTAATATTATTTTTTATACTTCGTATGAAAGTAAACACGCAAGTTAAACAATATTTTCAAATAAATATGAAAAAAATTGTGCATTTAAAATAAAAAACGAAAAATTTATGATATTTGGCAGAATTTTTGTCACTTTATACTATACAGTACAATTATGCATTTTTATTATTCACCTTTACATGGAAAATATATTGTCAGGATATAATATGTGTCAGTAACAAAATGAAAAATGCATTTTATTCAGGACAGTTCGAACGGATGGTGGGGAAAATCCGAAAAAATAGAAGCGCAACCGCAGCTCGGAAATTTCAGCGTTCACGCGTGCAGGCAGGCATACAGCTTAAAACAAATTGCCGACGGCTGAATAGTGCCGAGAGCCATCGATTGTCGCGAATTGAAAAACAATTAGTAAATTGCGGTACGCATTGCCGCCGCCGCCGCTCCATTGAAAAGTTCAACGCTTTTGCTTCAATTTCACTTTTGATGAAATTTCGCGTCGCCAAGTACTGTGCGCGTATCGGAATCGAAAATTCCTTTAATATCCTCATTAATTTATCGAATGCTCCGATCGTTGTTCTGTTGAAATACTTACATTTACAAAGTCACAATTTCTCCGAAATGAAATTTTCGTTATTAAATTGAGAAGCTGTTTCTAGAAAATTAATTTACCAAATTTTAAAGGTAATAAAAATATTAATTATATTCATAATTCATTCTCTTCACTCCTAGATAATCTACTTGAAATTGAACATGACGACCTAAGACTTGCAACGAAGCTATTTTTAAGAATTATCGGTTTCATAAAGGAAATACATACAATTCGACGTCAATAAATAATAAATTATTCAGTGAGTAATTAGTTTCAGTCTTGTGAAATCGTGAAGGTTTTTCATCACCTGATTGCTGCATAATAACAGAAAAATCGTTAAAATAATCTCCGTTGTGACTTACGACTCATATATTCGGAACTGCATACTTGTTCTAGTGAGAAACTATCACACTGAGAGAATTTTTCAGTAAAATTTATAATTTAATTTACGTGAAAAATTACTGTTAAGAATCGTAAACGTGGGACATCCCACGGTTTTTGGTACTTACTGCTGGGCCCCCTCTAAACATTACGCTCGTCACGTCAAAATTACCGATACGTATTAAACCCGGAGTTTGAGGTAATGTATTAAAAACGGAGTACAATGAGTTATATCTAAATTACAGTTATTTTTTCTTGTAGTCAACTCTTGTAGTTAATTGAGATATATTATAGTACAATAAAAGAAGGAATATGAAAAATGTTCTTAGTTTCACTTATCACTTTTTTTATATAAATCAAAATAAGCAAAAACTAATATAAAATTGTTCCAGAATTACAGTATACTATTCTGCAAACTACGAATAAACAATTAATTTCACTTTTTGAATTACCTGCTTTATCTAACTAACGTGAGTTACAAATCCGGTTTTTAATAACTTTTGATAACAACACTTGCTTAGTTCGTTCAGAAATTTCCAGTGCAAATGAAAAAGTGGGGATGCGTTGCAGTCTAGGTTAATAAAAATACCCGCAAGGTGCACAGAGAAAATTTTTCGGTAAAAATATTGATTAGTTATTTTCTAACAATTTTTGTTAGATATGTACGTATATTTAATAAAAAGTGTGAAACTTCGCTTAATTTTGATCATACCGTCATGGTATTTTTTCAGTTTCTTGCGTTGCCGTCACATGGCTGCTCTCTCAAGTGTCGTATATTATTATCTAATAGAATAATTGTATGCTTATTTTTTAAATTAATATTACTTCTATAATAAATTAATATTATATATCGGAATCGTCTTCAATATTTCTGCTCTGCATTATGTCAGAAAATCTTCGAAAAAGATTTAAAAACAATGTTTTCTTTTAACGTTCAAATGAAAAACTAATTTTTCTTCGTTAATAAGTTTGTTTGCCAAATATAATTTACATCTTTTACGCACCCTAATCAACAACTTGCTCTCTAAATAGATACAAAATGTCTACGCAACACCTATCACTAGTCCTGTTGTTCAGCTTGGTGTGCCATGAATCGGTTGCCGAAAAACCTGGTAGAAATTGAAAACATTTTTAGAGCATTTTTTGACCATTTGTTAAAAAATGGCCAAAAAATGCTCCTTAATGGACCAATAAATGCTAAAATTTAACCTCAAAGCATGTGATTTCTACTAGGGAACTTTACTCTCGGCGAGCGCGAAAAAGGCGACCATCTTCTCGAGCGCTTCCACG
>UCOL01002579.1:0-24474 GCA_900474335.1 Ormyrus nitidulus | reverse complement strand
GGTCAGCTTAGCCTTGAGGGGGTAGGGTGTGGGTCAACCTTTCAGCTTGAAAGATTTTTACAACTTGTGATATTTATATATCTAATTGTAGATATGTAAATAAGAATTAAAAAGACTATATACATTATTATTTAATCTATAATCTTATAATAATACAATAAATCAGCTTAATTTCTATTATAATCGATGATTTATATCAATATAAAACGAATTCTGCGATAAATTAAAATGTAAACAGTATTAAAATATAAATAGTATTAGTATTAGCTATTATTTCACTTATTTTTATCAGTCTTTCACTTATTTTTGGCGTTTTTTTATTTGAAATGTTTATTACAAAATGTTTAGTACAAATCTTAAAATTTCTTTGGCAAGCGGGGCCCTCTTGTATCTCGAGGCCCTGGGCCCAGGCCCGGTAGGCTCGCCCTTAAAGACGGCACTGACTTCTATTATAATCAGCCTATTTTCTTTCATTGCGTGGTCGAACATCGCGGAGAAATCTTGGGTGTTGAACGAAAGTATAATCTTGTGCGCGTAAATCTCTTTATTCTCCACGCAGAATTTCACGTCACTGAACTTCTTTTTATTGACAAAATCTTCGAAATCTTCCAAATTTTCAAATCTATTCGACATCTTTCCCACGTGAAATCTGTCGTGCATTTCGTAATGCCAGGCCGTTATATTGAGTATTATTTGGCACACGATAATCAGCGTATTGTTATCCAGCATCCCCGCCTCGTTCATTATTCTGTCTCTCTTTACGAAGCGCGGCTGCCCCAATTCTTCCAAGGAGTTGAAAGACATCGGCGTTGATTGATTGAATATGCTGGTTTTCCTATAGTCGCGCGTGAAGATTGTACTTGGTCAGAATGATTCGCTCTCCGTGATATTTCAAGAAGAGTGCGGCGTAATCCTTAATGGGTTCAGACACGCCTTGCGGATAAAAAACCAAGGACCATATCATTTTACTGTTGTGCGGCAGAACGAATTTTGGCGATTCTTTCTTTTCTCCCACCGTGTATTCTTGACAGACGGTGTCGTTATTTTCCAATTGAAAGTAGAGGATAAATAAGAATCGTCGATAATCAGATCGCTTAATTCGGATAGTGAATAATTCATGTTGATGAAACGCGTTGAAAGTGGCGAGTTGTTTAAATCTAATGGAGTGTTTTAAATCTGACGAGCAAAAGAGGAGGGTTAAATAAAATAAATACTTACAAAATTGGTCTTTGAAAATCAAATTAAACCTTCATATCTTTATTTGATGAGATTTCGAGTAAAACGTATCATTGCAAAACGACACTAACAGAAATACTAAATTTATAATATAATTGATTAAATATAGCTTTACTAAGTTTACAAATTTAATTAATAAATAAATTAAGTGTTTATTTCATTCTTTAAAAAATTTTTATGTAAACTATTCTATACTTTAGATTCAATTAATGTGAACGGTTTGTTAATCTTCGTTGTATTTATGAAAATATAATGAGGCTACAAAATGCTACGACATTGTTGACAAATATAGGCTGTTATCGAAAGCTAAGCGACACCTTGAGTTAAAGTTATAGAAATTATGATTGGCGGTATCTTTAAAGACAGAGTAGTAAATTTGATTATAAATTGATTTTTGAAATGAAGAAATTTTTACACAGAAGTTCAATTTAAAATAAAACAAAATACGTCAATGATTATAGTGGGATATAATATAATATTTTAATAAACTAAACATTATATGATCTTAATTTAAATAGTTTTATTTTCACGATAATATGACAAATTAAAATCCAAAAAGAGAAAAGAAACCTTGTTTTTCAAAAAATGTTTGCTTTCCTTCAAGTTTACAGGAGCAGTTATAGCCGATTTAAAAAAGTGCCACACAAATGCACTCCTCGATCCCCTTAACTCGCCCCTCTGTTTGTTCTTACCTATCAAACGAAATTCCGTATACCCGGCGAAAGTAACACCTCTATATTTACCCGGCGAGAGAGCCCCGGTAATGCCTTTAATCGCCGTCATCGGAGCGATTGCGTCGGCGTTTGCATAAGCCTCGCTGCTCTCCCTCCGACGAGAGCTGCGACACACAGGGGGAGAGACTCTCGCTGCGAGCACACCGTCATCATCTCCTCCGCGGGCCGAGAAGGAAGAAGGAAGGATAGGCAGAGAGATCGCTGAAGGGGCCGCGCGCAGTTTGCGCGCGCGAACGGCGACGCCCCGTGCCGCGGTGCGTACGTGCATCGTACGTACGCTCTCGTTACTACCTACAACGTACTTACTTTTAAAGCCGCTTATTACCGTAATTACCGGCGCGCGCAGCGCCGGTATTATATGCAGCAGCGCCGCGTATACCCCGAGAGTTCTACAATTTATGTTATTGAATTGCAGTTATCGCGGCGGATTTCTGCACTGCGTGTGCCTTGTATAATGGTGCAGGCGCATTTTTCGACGAGGCTCGCGCTTAGAGCTTGTAAGCGCTGTTTTTGCGCAGATATTTTCCGGGGGGTGCTGGCTAAGCGCGGCCTTTTCAGAAACTTTATCGCCTCTCGGGGAATGTTATTGAAATTTAGATGCGATTCGTGCAGATGTAATCGGGAGGTGTAGTTTGGAGCTTTTGATTCTGAGGGTAGTTTAAACAGTAGTTGATTCTGATGATACTTGGGTGGAAATGTAGTTCAAAGGCAGATAGAAAAAAAAAAAAAAAAAAAAAAAATAGGTATAGTAATTAAAAGCAATAACAAGATCTAATTACATTTTATTGGGAGAAACAAAAAATGAAGCAGTTTTTCATACTTGTTCAAGTGAAAAAGATAAAATTTCCAATGTTTAATCTTACTTTAAAGGTATTCATACTGTATCAATTACGTAGAGTCTCGTCAATGATACATTGAATTTCTTATGATATGAAGATTCTTATGCGTTTCCAACTGTACAATTTATTTCATAACTGACTTCTAGATCAGCTCTAGTTCATATCTTCACATTGATCGCAAAAAAAAACGCACGCAGATCTCCGCAAACTCCTGTCTCTCCAAACAAAGTATACGCGCACACAGTGCACCAAAGATGACACTGTTCGCGAGCGATCAGCAGCCAGCTCCGATCCGCGGCGAAAGGGTTAACGTTGCGGAAAATTCTCGCCCTCCTACAGTTTTTCTCCTCCTCGCACAATACCACACACACACACACGCACACACACATATTCACACAAACACACGCACGAACTGGAGTATATAAGATAGAACGATCGAGCCCATGCGAAGGATAGTAATTACAGAAGCGGGACTCTCTCTCCTTCTCGTCAAGAGAGCTGCGAGGCACGATCCCCGATAAGTATAGTTGTTTCAGGGATGCTCTCTCTCTCTCTCTCTCTTTCTCTACGCTCCCGCTATCTCATTTTATTGGGGTACAGGTCACTTAAAAAATATATTGCCTCGACACGCGCGAGCACCGGCCGGAAAGTAAGAGTTACGTGTGCACACACAGAGTCCGAGAGTCACGAGCGCCGCGCGGTGTATACGGACCCCCCCTTTTTTTTTCCCCCGCGGTGTCGTTGCCCCGTTTTTATACGCCGCGACGCTTGTCGCGAGTAAGCCCGGGCACGGGGAAGGATATCGTTAATTGCGCTCTTGTCCGAGGAGCTCAGTTGTAACGGAGGATTAGGAGATGCTGCTGCTGCTTTTTCTGGATATTAAGGATTGTAGAAGGCGATCGGTGGATTTCCTCCTGGAGGAAGACGCTTTGAGAACGTTTATTTTGCCGTGTACTTGAGGTGGGGATTTGCGTAAACTGGAGATGATTAAGAAACTTTTTTTGTTACATCAACCCGAAAATAATTAGGACGCTAAATAAGTATGTTTTCACCTTGCAGATAATTAAATAATAAATTCTTGGTTACTACCCACGACTGACCCCGTCATTATAACTCGATAGGGTTTCGTCTTTTTTCCTCCGCCGCGCATTCTGCTTTGTTATACTTATTATCTCCTCTTTGTTTCTGAACTTCGCGCTTCCCTTTTCACGGAATTTTAATCGATAGAGCTGCACGAAAAATTGTTATACTTAGTGCTGTTAAAACTGTATTCACCTTAATCGATATTACTTTTTTCTTTTCTTTTTTTTTATTGATTATCACAAAAATCGGTACTAAATAAGCTACCGCGTACACTTTCGACGTATTTTTAAATTGTATAATAGAACGAATTTGGAAATCTACATTCTACATTTCGTGTTGAGAGACAATGTTGTAAAAACTATTCAAAAATGTTTCAAATACTTATTATATATTATCAACGAATCATAATATTTAAATAGTTTTAATTTTTCAACTTTTAAATATCTTATTAAATATATATAAAACTTACTCAGCGTAATTGTAATAAACATTTGAAATATTTCCGCTCGTCTACTTTACTCTATCGCGACTGCGCATATTTTATAAATCCTGACATAATAAAAAGAACAATTAAACCTACGTCTTCTTTACAAAAGCGTATGATGTACAATATTCAAAAGATTTCTGCACAACAGTCTCGCACATCCCGTGATCCGAATAAAGACTTTTCACCTAATAGCAAAAAAGTCATCACGCCAAGCGGCGCCGACATACTCCAGCTTCAAAATCAACGCTTCCTTCTCAAAATGGGCATCAACATCAAAGAGTTATCTAGATTAAAAGATAGATTAGATCCCAACTCCGAAAACTCTCACACCCCAAAAATCCACCTTCGTCAAAAATCATAGCCACAGAAACGCAGCACAACCGCTTTGAAACGTAATAAACGTCGGGCATGGCGGCCGTTCGATCGGATTTGTCATTGATTCGAGCCGGTGCGGGGGTCAGGGGAGCACGGCGCCTAGGAAGTGGCCGGCTCCGCGGTCTCTTCTCTCTCTTTCCCGGCGTCACAGGACATCAATACTCGTACAGCCGCGCACCGCGAGGCTTCGGGTTCGGGCCGCCGCGGCCGTTCGATCGCGGCAGATGACGGCGCGACTGCATGCAGGCTGATGCTGCGAGCTCGCGTTTCGATATGAGCGTGCTACTTTGGCCTCGCGGCGAAAGATGGCTTTCCTCGGCTTGCGGCGATGATTTCGGTGGCTGTGATGATTGTTTGGCGGGGTTTCATGTCTTTTTGGGCGTCGATCGAAGAAGATATGAGTATATTATTGTTAAGAAATATTATCAGAAATTGTTGAGTACGTGATGAAAAAGAATACGGAAAACGTGTTTTATTTTGATTCTATTTTACAAATACTTATATATGTACTGAATAATCTAGTATATTTAACTTATTGATACTTAATAATAAGCTAAGTATCATTATATGTAAAAATGATAGCAACTCAATAGTAATATTTGAATTTAGTTTCTAAAGAATTCTTATTACGTTTCAAATAAGTAAATTGTAGAAATAGTTTTTTATTCTGTTTTGGGCAAAGATGTATGAACAGTAAAAAATAAAAATAATGTCTGATATGCATTTCTAATTAATAAATTTAATATCACAATTTTGACTAAAATTATGCTTTCCATTCGTTTCGCCTTTTTTAATGTATAACTTTCAATAGTTATAAATATTTAAAATTAAAGATGCAATTGCTTTCTAAGCATTTCCTAAGTTTGAAGATTATTTGTGTAATCGATGAAGCCGATATAAAAGAAATCGTATTAAGTGCGCCATTACAGAAGTTCAATGCTTGTGAAAGAGATGGCGCTGTGAGTATTTTATTCAATGCAAATGTAATATTAGTTAATCATAAGAATTGTGAACTGAAAGCATGAACAAATTGTGATATTAGTACAGTTACCTAAGCTTTGCTATATTAGTTTATTCAAAAATGCTTAAATTAAGTAAGTGATACGGGTTTATTAATTAAAATAGGAGTATTGTGAAGATAATGATACAAATTAGAAGTCAACACCAAATACAGTTTGACAAATTTATTCAATAATTATTACACATTATACACAGTTTATACATTAAGTAGCAATTCAGCAATCAGTTCAAGTATGGTATCGTTATTCAGTTGGGTTATTATATGAAAATCTGGATGCTTAACTAATTCTTTTCCATTATCTAAAATATGTTCAAGAATTTTACTTCTTAATTTATTAAGTTTATACGTTTGGGATAATTTATAGTACTTAAACACGTTTTCATTGCTAACCGTTTCAGTAGCACATTTTTCACACATAGACTTGAGTCCACGAACGGCGTATTTATTCGCTGCGTACAGTAGTTCTTCCAACTTTCCCTTTATATCGTTCACTTTTCCAGTATACATGTATCGTAACATTTCCATGAAAATATCATAGTCAATATCCCGAATGATTACGGTATCCTCTTTGCTGTCTTCCGCGAGCTCGAACATATTACAAAAAATTTTGCTGTTGTATGCAAGAACGACTTTGTGTGCATGAATTACCTTCGATTTTAATGTAAATTTTATGTCACTAAATTTTTTATTGTTCAAGTACTCTTCGAAATTTTCTAATTTCTCAAAGTTACATAAAGTTTCCCAAACGTGATGTTTTTCGTTCAATTCGCGATAAAAGCTCGTTGCATCTACTTCGATTTCACATTCGACAGTAAACGTACCGTTTACCAGAAAGTCTACAAAATTATTATCTTTCAGTAAAACTGGATTTCCCAACCAAAAATCGGTATGAAAAGTAACTGGCGTGGTTTGTTGACAGGCAAGAACTTTTGTATCATCGTTTCTAATCCGCCAAATATTAAATTTAGCTCTAACTGGCTCTGCTCCGTAATACTTTAAGAATATTTCTGTATCCAGGTATTCACCTTTTCGTAGTGGATATAAAATCAAAGACCATTCCCGATTAGCGTTAGGAAGTACATTGAACCTCGGCGACTCTTTTTCTTGATTTACTGATAATTTTGATATTGAAGAAATAAAATTCAACATCTCCCATCGATGAAGGGTTTTTATAGAAGACTTTTCAAGTATCACGTGTTCGTTTTTATCTTCTAAATAACTCGTTTGATGATTTTTAACGCCAGATAAACAAGTAGATTCATTCATTCTATAAAATGCTTTTGAAATAGTTGCCAAACTTTAAACCTAAATTGGCGGAATATAAAAAATTCTAGTTAAGTACCACAACGAATTAAATTTTTTTCAAATATCAAATAAAAACTGCACTTATACTAACCTTTATTTTTTTTCAGTGAAGTTTCAAATGTCTTTTTTTATTTTACAGCAACTTGATCTACTTTAGTTCAGCGTTAGTTACAGTATGGAATTAGCGACGCTTATTTGAAAGTGTAAAGTAAGTAACTTGACGTTGTTGATAAACACATTATTTCCAATTAAACCCTAATGTCGACCAATGCCACAAGTTTGTTTTGCACAAATTTCGGCGTGTACGGAAATGAAAAAGACAATTTCATATAACAAGTAAATAAAAAGAGCGCATTCTCTGATGCATGATCTACACCTACCATTATCATTACCCCATCACCAGTCCACCGAAAGCATTCCAGCTATTTCTCCACCACAGCAATGCTCTCTTAAATCCCTACCCCATCCAAGCGAATTCCTTATACCAAAATCGTCGTTCGCGAATGATACAAGCGCCCAAAAGCGACGCATAGATCAGCTCAGCTCGGCTGACAGATCGAGGAGCGCGGATCTATCTGGAAGCATCTTTGCCGGAGTGCTCGTTTTCTCTCTCTCTCCCTGGGCACGTTCTAGTTGAGGCGCAGATTTATCGTCGATAGCGGCTCTCGATAACTGCTCGTGCATTACCACGCCCAGATCAGCTCCGCGCCCTTACGCCGCTGTGCAAGCGCGAAGGAGAAGAAAGGAAGGCGCGTACGGGGCAGGATGCAGATTCCACGTAGGAACGTCGTGAGAGAAAGAGAGGAGATTCGAGGAAAGCCAAGAGACGCAATCTCGAGTGGAAGATGGAAATGAGGAAGCGATCGGGCTCCATTTCCGTGTCTCACAAGTGGACCTAGAAATAGCGCTGTTTAGCGAAATTATTACAGAACGCTCGCTCGGCAGATAAAAAGCGTAAATTCGATTTACGAAGCCGAGAAGCATGAGATATAAACGCGCCGTTTATTTCCCTCGCACTTATCTGTCGTCGCAGCTCGCCGCGGACTACCGAACCGAGAGAGCAGCACGAAGGGCGAAATGAATTTTTCATAAACGGATAATGAATATAATATACGCACGAGCGACGATAATTCCGCAAGCTCGCGCTCCGCGAACAATGGCGAAATAGCGCACCGCGAACGAGAGAGGAAGATATGCAATCGCGTGCAGGGGGGGCCGAGAGGGTTAAACTCTTGCGCGGCGGAGGAGGAAGAAATAGGCGTGGAGGATCACGACTCATAAATCCGCGATGGAAGCAGGGAGCTTCTCTCTCTCTCTCTCTGCTCTTTGATTTTTTCCGCGATGTGCAGGAGAGAGAGAGAGAGAGCTTTTTAAATCGAGCGTAAACTAATCGCGATAGCGTCGAGAGAGAGAGAGGAACTGCCCGGCTGATTCGCGAACGATAAATTCCTCGGAGAAAGCTGCCGAGGATTTTCTGAAAAATTCGGCGCGCGCACCGATCCTCGCGAAAGACTACCATTGCCTTTGGCTTTCGGGGCATAGTTTCATCGGTAACGCGTGGATTTTGCAGAGGAGGGTTCGAAGTTCTTCAAGTCGGACGGCCGAGAAGTATGTCGAATATTTTAATTATTCGATCCGACAACTGCTTCTTTTATTTAAGCTTACTTATTAGGTGCTTTACGACACAGCCCCGTAAAAGACGACAGTCTGGTAGATTGCGGGCTAAAAATAATTCAATAAATTCAAGAGCGCCGCACGAGTTGCACAACTCGTCGATTCGCAATAAAATTGGCAGAGTCGAAGCGCGCGCATAAATTCCTTGACGTCAACACAAACAGCGCGTCCGATAATCGAGCGGAGCTCTCTCTCTCTCTCTCTCCCTCTGGGAAATGATCGCAGAAACCGAAATTCCATCGAGGTCGAGAATAAAAATAAAAAAAAAATGAAAAAAAAAAGGAAGGAAAGAAGACACGCCTAATGAAAAGGAACGAGGATGGGAACGGCGCTAAAAGGCTTGAAATTTGCGCGTCGGCGTTGTGTGCCTCTCTCGTGAGAAGAAGATGAGGAGCGTCGCGGGAGGTCCGCTCTCGAGGATTGATGGATTCGCGCGCGGGGCCGCGTCGACGACGATACTTTGTGCCTAAGATGTGCGTAAGCCTGTATAATCGCCGCTCGTTAGCGCATGGCAGGTATGCGAAAATTGATTTCGATGCGCTGCAGCTAAGTGCCAACTCTTTACGAGGTAGGCCTTATCGAAATAGTTTTGCGGAAAATCTGTAATGTTATGTGGGTAAGAGTTTTTTATTTTTACGAGTTTTTTTTGTTGTCAAACGATACCTTCGGATTGGATTGGAATTTAAATATTCGATGATGTTCGGGGCAGTTATTACTGGGCGCGTTTCGATATTCGAAGGTAACGGCCCTTTCGATTATTACCACTGGCCGATGATTGATAACCGTCGCTTTTCAGTGCACAGGTACGAATATACTGGGCACGTCGTAAATTGTTTCGAACGAGATTTTGAATGATTGCCTCGCGAGTCGCGTTTTATAAAAGTGTAAAATCTGTCGAATTTTTACGTCGTAAATACCGAGAAAAAAATCCGGACATTTCGTACTTTTATATTTCGGTAATAACCTTGTTGTCGATTATTATTTATGAGTGCAGTCTATTGGGATAACCGGTATTAAAAACGCGTATAAAATAAAACCGGTATTGAACAACGTGTGCTATAAAATAGGTCGCTTTTCGTCGTAAATTCATATAATATAAACGTTGAATAATGAAAATAATAGAATGTATCTGGCAATGCAATAATTTACAAGTCGAATCAATAATTATAGGAATGTACATCAAATTTGTGCTTCCAATTTAATGTTTAGAAACTATACGTTTTAAGTAGTACTGAAAAAACATCCTTCCATTTGACAAAATATCCTGATTCGAAATGCAGATTCTTTTTTTTAAATTAAATTAATTCAAAGTCGAATTTACGCTTACAATATTAGGCTTTTAAAGTTAGAATGTGAAAATATTATACGTGTGCCGACGACCGCAACGTCCTTTCCCAGTGGCCAATTCCAAAAAAATGCATAATTCATCAGGAAATCTGTTTTTTGCTTTATTAGAGCCTTACAAGTCTTTCAAAACATAAACTGGACAGTCGCACATACTTCACCTCTCGGATCGTTACATAACATCATCACGACAACGAGCGAACAATACGATTCCGCAAAAGAAACTCGTGATTCAACCGCGGCTTCGGCCGCAGAAATCGGTAACAAGTCAGGCATCTCCTCGACAGCCAGCACCAGCAGCAGCAGCAGCCAAGACAATCGACTCTCTCTCTCTCTCCCGCGACGTGGCAAAATCGTTATGCTAATCATCGCGCTCGGGACGGAAAGTCAGCGAGAAATACCCACACACGAGGATTTTTTTCCCCGGCGGAATCGTGAGAACGATACCGGCTCCTCTCTCGGACGATTTTATTTCGTTGTCAGGGTAAGGCAGCAGCCTTCGCTCTCTAGGCCTTTCTCTCTCTCTCTCTCTCTCTCGGTCGCGCGAGGGGGAGAGTTAGAGTCATATATTAGAGAGCTCTCGGGGACACCTAACAAGCTGCCAGGACACGTTTCCTGGAATCGGCGAGCGAGCTGCGACACACACGTGTACTCGTGCGCGCAACCCTTCGGGGAGAGAGAGAGAGAGGAGAGGACGCTGCATCCTCTCGGAGGAGCGAGAGAGACGGAGAGAGGCAGAGAGGAGGGGCCTTTCGGAGCCGGCTTGTATTATGCGCCGAGCGAATCCGCGGACTCTCAGGAATTTCACGGCTCGGTGACTCGGATTGGAGTTTCGCCGGGGAGGTGGGAAGCCCCGAGAGCTATTTGTCAGGCAATTTAGGCTTTTTCGTTTGCCCGAATCGAGGAATCTGTGTCGCGAGCGGCACACCGAAGATTCGATTCGCGATCCAGCTGATTTATACCGAGCCGCAAATAAAGAGCTTTCGCAGTTATTCGGCTGCTCCACGCGCTGATATTTCGCCTGATTCGGGAGAGTGAATCGCTATGCGATGATCTGCGGGTGAGAAGAGAGTCTCGTTGCAGTCGCATTGCGCGTCGATGAACTCTGTCGTCGTACCTAATCAAACTACTTCGCGTTCTTATCACGTGGAATGACTTTCTTTCTCTTCACTTTCGCGACGTCAACTATTTACTTGGCTTTTTCGTGCTCCATTTCACAGGCAAGGGATTATTAAAATATGTAAAGACAAAACTATATACAAGTACAAAAAGGTCTCCCGGCAGTTTTTCCAAAATTCCACCGCAGTCAAATCCAGCGGACCTTCCTAACGCTTGATCCAAACATCATTAAGCGCCCAGAAATTTCTCGCGGCCAAAAAGGATAACTCATTATTCCCCGAGCGCGAGGAAGGCAGCATCGCGTGCCGCGCATCGCACGCAGGAGCATAAATTCGCGCACGCGCGGAAAATCCGCACCTAATTAAGCCGCACGCACTTATCGGGCCTCGCCTCGCCTCTCCCCCCCGAAGAGAGAGGAGAGAGGGAGCGAGCGAGAGAGAGAGAGAGAGGAGGGACTGCCCGTCGCATTAATTTATCGGCCTGTCTAGCCCGGAGAGATTTGTTTCGCGAGCGCCTCGTCATTCACCATCGCCGAAAGTGCAAACGAGCGCAGGCTGCCGCCGCCGCCGCCGGGTTATTTATGCCGCGCGGGAGGCGCGTTTTTCGCGCGGGAAACGCGCTTTCCTTTGATCCTCGAGGAGGTTTATGCGCGTTTTTTGGGGCTTCCGATGCCGCGCGCTTTAACTTTGGGAGAAAGGACGTTTAATGTATGCCAGGGAAATAAAGAGGGAAAAGTTTTGTCCCGATGCGTTGAAGTAAATGTTTATAGTATTCGTAAAACCTTTTTAATTGCGTGGTAATTTATTGCATTGTTAATTTTCTATTGCTTAGTGTTGTTTACTAGATGCGAATTAGTTAAATAATTAATTTGAATTTATTATTCAAGTGAGTAGAGAAAGTATTGTTTGAAGAAAATTATTGGCGCGTTTTATGAGCTGCGATTACGGCCTCTCTTAATTTATTCACTAATTAGTTACTAAACAAGTATGTAAAACGTCAGGCAACTGCTACTTGTAGTCTTTCTGAAAATGTAAATTTCAAAAACTGTATAAAAGTCTTAAAAACATTTCTCACTATTATCAGCCTACTCAATCGACATCAAATAAAATACTAAAATGATATCCTACTTAATCAATTTTAAAACGTAATTTTTTTGAAACCGTCGCTTGAAAACCCCATACAAGACGGTACTACCTGCAAACTCGAATCAGACACTCCCACCAGAGGGTAATTCACAAGTCCCTTAATTTCCCAAACCTCGATTCCTAACCAATCAACGCCGCTATCCAACGCCATCTCCGGCAGCTCTCCCGCGAAAGAAAGCAGTAAATAAAGGCGCGCGAACCCCCTTGAAAAAAGAAAAAAAGAAACTTATTTTCCTCGATCAGGCCTCTCTCCTTAATTATCCCTTTTCCGTCGCGTCTCTCGGCTTAGGCGGCTGCACGCGACGCGCGCCAGGAATTTCCGAGGGTCGACGCGCGAAGCCTCGAGAGAGAGAGAGAGAGAGAGAGAGAGAGAGTGGGGCGACATAACCGTGTGAATCCCGGCCGTAATAGTGTTATCAGGCGCGCCGCGTGTAGGACACGATGTGTTTCTGATAGGGCCTCCGCCCCCGGGCTTCTATATATATATATATACCTGCCTCTCTCTCTCTCCCCGAGGCATTTGAAGTTCCCGCGGCGCGGAATGCCGGGACATCTTTGCACTTTGTACGTAATTTGCGCGCGCGGACTGCCTTACGTAAGCGCGGGGCCCCCTTTTTTTCGGGGCGCGCACAATGGAAATCGATTAATTAACGGCGGGGGGATGCCGCATGGCCTATTGGAAGTTTAATTGGTTTGTCGCGGCCGACGCTGATTTTTATCGGGCCCGGATTGCCCGACATCGGGAATTCGAGCTCTCTTTCGCGGGAGGTAACTTTTTCAGTTAATTGCTGGATTCGGACCGGGGACGGGGGTCTCGCGCAGAATCGTAAACAATATACGTACGTGGGACGGAGAGTGGAGCGAGTAATGCCTTATGAGCAATTGGCTTCGTTAAAGGAGATCCCAGATCGTTTAAGTGCATAAGCACGGAGCGTTTTTCCCATGATTGTATTTGTTTGAGGTCACATGATTGTGTGTATGGAGAGGTCTTTAAAAATGGCTAATTAAAGAAAAGATTGCTTGTAAGTCGTGTCGTTATTCTTGAGTAACTCGCCAGTCGGAGACATTCTCATACTTGGGAAGAATCGTTCGGCGTTTAACGCCTGCGGGCAGAATTAAAAAAAAAAAAAAATCGTTATTGCTAGAGTAATTACGTCTTTCGAAGATATGATTTAATAGATTTATCTCTCGTAAGAATTTAAATATGTAATGGTCTTTAATGCAGTTAAAAAGTAGATAATGCGGGTATATTGTTCTCATAAATCGTGTCGTAGCTGGATATTGACGTTTATACTAAAACTATCGAAATTTTCGATGATCGGTAATAAAATTTTAGAGCCAATATCGAGGGCGTTATTTAGATTTTATTCGAGTTCATAAAATTTTAGTCGCATTTACTCATCAGATCTGTTTTTATTAGCGAATACTATGGGTAGGCACTAAATTCGATATTGTTTACAGTGACTGTAATTGAACGACTCATTCAACAATCAGAATATCAACTGCTAACTTTAAACCAATTTCCCTAAAGTGTGTATTTTTACAATTTTATCAAATACCAGATATATCATTATTAAACTCTAGTATATATCAAACCCTAGCGTTTAATCCTACGATAACCGACAAACGACAACCCACCCGACGTCCAATCCGCCAGCCAAGCACATCTCAGAATAAAATTCAGCGCATTTCCTCGCGATCGGTCTCTCGGTTCGCGCAAATGAAATCGTCGGGGCCTCCTCGCGGTCCAGTCTCGCGAGGCGTCAGTCCGTCTCGCTCGTACGCTCGCGGTTCCCCGGCTCGCTCTCTCCCCCCACTCCGGGCGAGCCAATCTGAGGGCCCGTAGGGCCCCGTGCAGCCCCCCACCTCTCGGGGCCCGTTTTAAGTGGACGTTCCAATGCCGCGCTCGCTCGCTCGCGGAGAGAGAGATAGAGAGAGAAGGAGGAGAGCGAAACAGGAGGGACACTAATTAGTGATTCCAGGAACCGAGAACACGACCAACGATCGGCTCGGTCGCGCGAGGGACCCACCGAATATACACACCCGGACAGTTTTAAATGTCGAATTTAAATCCGAGGTTCATTAATTCGTTACCCTTGACCCAGCCTCTCTCGCTCCGTACGACATTCCCCGTATACGGGCTCGTTCCTTCGGCTTCCTTTTTTTTCCGACTGTCCCCTATGCTCGCGAGCTGTGTAGCGGAGATTCCTACGTTCCACTTTTTTCTCTCTCTCTCCCGCTCTCTTCTCGGGCGCGCGAGCGGAGAGCTTATTTTATTCGTCCCTCTCTCGGCTCTTCTTCCTCCGCTCCTCGCTTCGCCTTTTGGGCCTCTTTTTAAGCGAGGCTCCAGCGCTCGTGCCCCCGGCTTCGGGCATTCGTGTGTACACGCGTCGCTCTCGGAAAATTACTAGATAACTCTTGTCGGCTCTCTCTTCTTTTGTCCCTTTTCCGCGTGCACCAGGAGGAGGCCCGCGGAGAAATTTACGAAAGGTTCGTTTGCGGGATCGCTGGATGGTGGGGGAGGGCCCGTTGCGGGTTCGAGAAATTCGGTAATTGACGTTTGATCGCACTTGAAGCGCTGCTTGTTTTGGGGTTGTTGAGACTGATTCCTGGCTCGTTGGAATTCTATTATCCAAACTGTAAGGGAACGCGTGCGCAAACTGGGTTTGATGTTTCAATTACCAAATAATACCAAAGCTCTTGAATTGAATGTTTTAAAACTGACATACTCGAATCATAAATCCATTTGATCACGTCGTAAGAAACGCAAGTAAATATTTCTTTAAAACGATAAACAATACTTTTGCCAAACTATATTTACTGTTCAAGTACACAAAACAAACTCGAATCCACAAAGGCCATTAAAAACCGCAGCTTTTCCCTCAGAAATCAATCGGCCGAAAGTCCCAGCATCTGCGCCTCCGAAGCACACGCAAAAGTACACCGTCGGCAAAGACAATGACCGTCCGAATCAGCGAGTTCCCATAATAAAAGTCGGCCGGTTCCCGCCTCGCATCCGCGCACATATACACATACACTCGCTCGTGTGTGACGCCACACTCGACGGACGCGTCTCGATCGCCGGTCGTCGTCGTCGTCTCGCTCTTTTCTCATGGACCGATGACTAATGACAGGCCCGCGGAGAGTCTCTCTACCTCGTCGAGCGGACTCTCCTCATTTCTTGGTTCCACGGAGTTTTATAATACGCGCCGATGTCGTGGGTTCCGTCTAATTAATTATTTATTCCCCGAGCGGCGGCGGCGCCAACTTTCTCACGGTCCACGAGGCGAGAGGCGCCGCGACGCCGCGATTCCGCATTTTTCGATGAAATTTCGCCGCGGTATCCGTCCTTTATAATCGTATGCAAGACGCGCGGCTTGTTTGATTTACGCCGAATGCTGGTCTGCGCGGGAAGCGTGGGATGAACGAGTTGAGAATCGGCTCGACAATGAGGTATTTTCGAGGCAGGAAACTCCTACCCGATTAGTCGCTCAAGCCGCCAGTGACGTGTTTCAATATTCGACGAGCGAGTTGATTGGCTTTGCAGGTGATTTCGAGTGAATTCTAAGCACGCTATGCTATAAGCGGAAATTTAATAAGTATCATTACGTATTTGCAGATTCTTTATTAGCTGATATTTCTTACTTATTTAAATTCCGATAATTTTGTCATCTCTTTGTTGTCCTCGCAGCCTTGAAGCGGCGTCAAGAATTTTCTGATAAATATTCATAATTTTGTTCAAAATTCACGGCAAAATATATTCACAGTAAAAGTTTATTTTTAAACTAAAATACTGACAAAGATCGAAAGGTAGAATCACTTGGAAAACCGAGAAGCAGCATTTAAACTATAAAACATCGACAAAGAGAGGTCGAATTACTCGGAAAAACTTAGAAGCAGGAGCCGTGCACTCATTATTGGGCCCTCACATCAGTAGCCTGGCAAGATAGAAAATCACGGGCGGCTCGCGACCTCGATGCAGCCGAGTAATCGAGCGGAGATCGACTTCGAACCTCCTCTCTCTCTCTCTCTCTCTCGCTGCAGGCTCCGGTGCAGCTCTCGTAAAGGGGGTTGACAGTCGCGGAATGCGCGCCACTGTCTCGTTCGCGAATAAAGAGAGGAGAGAGAGAGAGAGAGAGAGAGAGAGAGAGAGAGAGGGGAAACGTGACTGGCGCGCGAGCAATTTACGTGGGTCGTCGCAATTTACGTCAAACGCCGGCGCGTGAATCGATCGGCCCGGAGAGAGAGAGAGAGAGGCTACCGGTTGCACACCGTCTCCCCGCAATATACCGAATAAATTACGATTATTCGCACGCCTGCCGAGAGAGAGAGAGAGAGCGGCGGATCGGAGAGTTCCTTCGCCTCCTCGTGCGTCTCAAAAATAATTGTCAGCCTAGTTCTTTATCATCGGGATAATTGCTTCGGTGGGCTTCTCCTGCCGCTCGCTGCTGCTACTGCTGCTGCTTTTACGCTCGGAGCTTGTTTGCGCCGAGCGACGCGGACGATATTTTTGCAAGTTCGATTGTGAACTATGTGTTCTTCGAAAGAAATCGCTGCTCTATTGCCGATTTCTAATAATTGAATGCGAACGTTCTCTTTTTGCAGGGTCAACAAGGCCTTTCAGACGTGTTGCGTTTTAATATTCGATTAACTGTATAATGATAAAGTTTTGTTGTTTACAAAAATAATAAAATACTCTGCTTTATTTCGAGGATGACTGGCCCAAAGCGACCTCCAACATTTCTCCAAAGTTTCTAAACCCCGAGCCAACTCAACATTCAGACCTCCCAAGCGAAGCAGTTCCGCGCGGAAACGAAAGGCGATTAAGCGGAAATAAACAATGGACGTCTTTCTCAAAGTAATTGAAGACACCCAACACCGTTTCCACGATGCCGATGCGATCGATCGGCGCTCGCGGGCGGCCTACCAGTCGGCACAGGAGCCTCCTCCTCCTCCTCCTCCTGCTTTTACCTTTGCGGCGCGTATATACAATTGTATAACGAGGCCCTCGGCCTCTCTTCCGCGCGCAACTTTCTGCCGAAAAGGACACAATGCCGAGAGAGAGAGAGAGAGAGAGCGCCGAGTGTTCTCTCCCTTCGCAGAAAAAGGGAGCAGCCCCCTCGAGCTTTTTTGCCCAATTGAATTGAATGTAAAACACGGCTTTACATCAATCTGAGCCGCGAGACTGAGTGACTGCGCTGATTTAAGCCGCGCTCGTCTTTTAAAAGGCCCGACGAGTCCGTGCAGTCCTTTCGCGGCTTTTTCCTAAATACTTACATACGGCCGTCTCTCCCTGGCGTTAAAGTGCCTCGCTCTGCTTTCCAGTCGCGTACGACGGATATCTTTTGGGGGGAGCGGCCTTTTTTAAGGGCCCCCGATTTCGGCCCCGGTTTACCGGTAGGTAGTTTATTGATTGCACCGGCTATTTTCGCTTTATTTCCAGGGCCCCGACGGGAGGTTGGGAGCGCAAGCGGCGAGGCGCAATTTATCTGGGAAAGTAATTGTGATAGGAATGTATTTGGAAAGTTAAGAGACGCCTTTTGAAGGTTTTTTTTATATTTAGTGTCTCGCTCATTTATAACCGTAAGTTGTAGTGCACGTCGGACATCTCCCAAGAAACGTCATTTCCATACCTCGAGCGACGCAAATATGAGGCACTAACATCCTTTTTACCGAGCTAATAAATCTCCCGGGGAGAATACGGCATTCAATCCATATCGCCGACGGATTCCTTCCCGCAAAAATCACTCGCGCATCTCGTCCCCCCAGTACATAAGAGAGATACAGTCATTAAAAGCAAGTCGATCCCATCTACCTCCCGGGCTCTTTGCAGGCCCGCGAGATTTCTCGCTCCCCAGGCTGAAATCCGCGCGCGGCAGCTGTACACTCGTGTTTTGCCGGCGACGTCGTCGTCTCGCGCTCTTTTTCCCTCGTCCGCTCTGTCGGCGCGCAGACGTTTCGGCTCCTTGTACGGTCGATCCCACCCCTTTTCTTCTCTCCCGCGAGCAGCCGCTCCGCGCTCGCGTTTCGTTTTGATTACCAAGAGAGAAGAGTGAGGCCGGCGAGTTTATTTACGACTCCCGGGAGATTGATTGCGCGCGCGCAAAAACACGCGAGGATTTGCATGAACTGCTCGGCTATTCCGGGGGCCGCGCTCGATCGCCGCCTTTAAAGCTCGGGGATATACATATATGCTTTATGCCGCGGGGCCTCTCTCTATTCATGCGCGCGGAATCCCGGCGACGGGGATTTTTGCGGGGCGCGCGAGGCGAGGCGTTGCCCGCCGCGGTACTACTCGAAGCCGCGGATGAAGTCGCGTTTCTTGCGACAAGCGTCGCCGGGGCAAGAAGCGAGACCGGGTGCGCGCGCCCGCTGGGAATACCAGCGCGCAGGTGCTTTCGTTTGCGCAACCGGTGTATGAGAGTGCATTATTTTGCTCGAGGTGTGCGCCTGGATCGGGGACCGATTTCTCGGTATCGACCGATTTCAGTTTCAGTAGGCGAGAGCACTTCCAGCATCTTTCTCTCTCTCTCTTTCGATTAATCTCAAGCAGTTTTATTGCGTCGCGATACTTTAGCGGAGAGGAAGATTAAGCGACTCGAGCACCGTTCTCGTGTAAAGCGTTGCGTGTAACGAAATCTGGTAAACAGCGTTATATTACGTATATCAGTTTCCGCAATTACGACCGAGCCGGTACTCATTCGTCAAATCGGAGAGGAGAAGAAAAAAAAAACAACTGTCCTCCAGCGTGGAGACAATCTTGCGCACGCGAGACGTTAAAATCCCATCTTAAATCGAAGCGATCAATCCTAACCCGGACTCTCGCATGTTAATTACCGCGTCTATCCGATAGGCGCTCGGCTCGAGTCCTCCTAAAACAAGCGAAAGAATGCAGGCAGGGGCTTCCAGAGAGCTCCTCGGAGGAGGCAGCTCCGCGCGTGTATATCCCCCTCGGAAATCTCGAATGCACGTGTCAGAGGGCACACGAGGCGACAATTAAATAAGCCCTCTCTCGGCCCGCTTGCCCAGGTATGCGTATATATACATGTATATATGTATACGCAAGCAGGAGGGAAGAGCCCCCCGAGAGTCCGTTGTCTCGGGGCCGCCATATATTACGCCGAGTTTCGATCTCTGTAATACTGTCCTCGGACTGCGTGCTCGGGACACTCCGCTATTTCACCGCCTCGCGCTGCGCAGCCCTTCCTATATGTATATACCGCGGCTGTGAGCTATGAGCTCCGAGAGCGAGAAGCTGCGCATTGATCCTGACTTTTTACCTGCCCGCGGAGAGGTTTCCTTTTCGATCTTTTTTTTAACGGGCCCCAGAGTGTTTATTTCCTCATTGTTTTAGCAATTTTTTTTTTTTTTTTTTTTTTTGCCAAAAAGTTACTTTGTATATAATCTGACGATATTAATTATTTGGAGT
This sequence comes from Ormyrus nitidulus, assembly GCA_900474335.1. Lineage (NCBI taxonomy): Eukaryota > Metazoa > Arthropoda > Insecta > Hymenoptera > Ormyridae > Ormyrus > Ormyrus nitidulus. The sequence continues at coordinate 4,683 of UCOL01002579.1, read as the reverse complement.
GGCACCAGTCGAGTTCTTGCGAGGTAATTAATGGAGGAAATAAGAGTGCTATACTTTTAAAGCCAGGCATTCGATCAAACGAGAGCCAACAATATAAATTAATTGTCCAATCAGCGAGCCCGCTGCTTCCTCCTCCCAATAAGGGGTTGATTTTGACAAGTCACCCGAAAAACACGTCGACATCGTATAAATTAACGCCAACCTCACTCCACTCGGGCGAAAAACAAAAGCGCCTGCTAGCCCGGCAAAAAATCCGATCGGGAGAGCCTACAAAGTGACACACGCGCGGCGGCGGCCGGGAGAAAAGGGAACGGAGCGACCGTTAAATGTGTCGCGTCGGCAGCATTCCTGGCGGGGCCTGATTTTATTTGTTGTACGCGAGTGTCCACGTGCGCGCGCGCGCACAGGAGATCCGGCGTTCTAAGGATGCCTAAGGCCGAGAGGGCAATTAATTCCACTCTAGATTTATAGAGAGCCGGAGCGCGGAGGCCGGGGCTCCATTACTCGGCGACTCGGTTTTCGAGCCGAGCCGAGGCTCTGACGGACAGCTGAGCGGTTGGATGAGCGACAATCGTTGCAGACTGTTTCGGGGACTTTCGACGGAATTTTCAAGGAGTTTAATTCAGTCGTGTGAGGTTTATTGTAATAGATATCGAAAATTTGGCTGAGTAAAATTGTATTCGTGCTTGGTCGATAAAAAATGAATGAAGTAATTAACTTTATACAGCAAAAACGATATAATTGCAAAATGATTTAGAAACTCGAAAAAATTTTCTTTCGCTTAAGAAATGACGTGAAAAATTTGAAGTATGTCCAATCATTCCGCGTCGGTAATGGAAATTTAATCGAATGATTAATAGACTGACTATCGACTACGATGATGACATGATTTATCACTTTCTTTATACCTTTTTCTAAATTGACGTCTTTGCGAAAACAAGATATATTATAGAATGCGAGAAAAAATGGCCGAGAACCCGCAGTGAATGATGAGATTTTAATTTAGCAAACATTGTAATAAACTCGATTGTCCGCGAGTCACTGCTAGGAAGATGACAAATGGCTCGGCTAAATTTCCAACATCACTCCCCAGTATTCAAATTAAAAAGCCCGCTAAACGAAGCCGCACGAAAAGAACAGTTCAATCCCGCGGTAACACCCACAGGCGCTTATAACAATTCCCATAAATCTCTCGGCAAAGGACAGCAGCCAACTGATTCGCTCATGGGAAATTGAATCGGTCCGCGTCATAAAGTCGAAAACGAGCTGAGGGGGGAGGGCGTCAGAAAAGCGCCTTCCGCGGTCCGCACAGAAAAGGGAGAAAATCGAGGCCTCGGTTACGCAAGGCGCAACCGGTCGCTCGCTCCTCCGCGAGGCGTAACGGTACGGAAGCTGTCGTCGAGCCTCGATATTCCTCGCCGACGCTTCGGACGGCCATAAAGCCGCGAGTTATCGTCGTCCAGGTGCGCTAACAGGCGCGCTCTTTCTCTCTCTTTCTCTCTCCGCCGCTGTAGGTATATATAAACCCCCGCTCGCGCGCTTTATGCGCCGGGGAATTATCATATTTTCACGAGAGGCTCGTGTTCGGCCGGCTTTTTTGCTCTCGGTATTTCGTTGTTCCGAGTCGTGAAAGTTCGCGGCGCGCGCGCGCGCGCTTTTTTTCTTCTCTTCTTTTTTTTTCTCGATAAGCCCGCTCTGCGGAAGAAACACTTTCCCCCGGGCGCAATAATTTCGCGAGCCCCGACTGCCGCGGGATGCGAGGCGCTCGTGTAATGCCCCGTGTAATTCTTATTGTCTGCGGCGGCCGGGGTATGTATGTATATGGTATTGTTTTAAAAATCGGTTGAAATCGGCCTGATTTATATGCGGGAGGGAAGCGCTCTTGCGTGCGCTCGCCCATTGTTGTCGGGGATTTTTCTTGCCCGGAAAATTAGGAGGGACTTGATTGGATGATTTCTTGCCCGGAATACTTTGGATTTCTGCACTCGGGTGCACAGAAACGAGAAAGAGCGTGTAATTCAATTCAATTTATACATTTAAATCATCGTGTTGTAAAATAATATAGGTTGAAAAATAAGGGAATTTCTAAATTTACTTTTCAACATGATAAAAGCTGACGAAAATGATTCTAAGGATAAGAAAATTTAGAAAACCAATTTAAATTATCTACATAAAATCCGCTGATTTTGATGTATTGATGTATCTAATTTTAGCTTAGCAATTTAGAAAATCACTAGAAATGGTAAGTGTGGTAATTAACTACCGGTAAAGTCGCCGTATTTTTTTTCATTATTATTCTGTATCAGCAATTTTAAACAATTAATGTTAAACTGTAGTGAGAATAACCATTTTAAGAATTTATTTTCTGAATTCTTTTTTTAGTTGAATAATTAACGTTTACAATCCAGAGATACTTGAAATTAAACCTAATAATAGCACAATAACTAGACTTATTAAGAAAGAAACTGATGTTTTCTTAAGCAAGGCAAGAAACCTGCTGAAAAAGATAAAAATTTTCTTTCTATTTTCTTTTAATAGTTGATATTCGAATTTTGCATAATAACTTAAAAATAAAAACAAGCGTATTTTAAAGTATTTTACTTATAAACCAAAAAACTTTTCGAAAATCCTTGAAAACATAGATTTTTTGCAAAATTGACATAATAATCTTTAAATATAAATCGAACAAAAGAAAGGAATGAAATCAATTATCAGTAAGTCAAGTAAGTATCGTATAGGAAATTTCAACTTCCTTGAAAATAGTGTACTTCGTAAATTTAAATTCGGAAATCATGTATGAAAAAATTACAAATGCTTACTTTTTTACAAAAGCATAAAATTAGGCAAGTTCGAGTTTGTTACCGATCTCTCTTAAAATAAGCCCCTTCAATTATTGATCACAAAACAAAATTTAAATTCTATTGAAAATATTATACAAATTTAAATAAATAAATTTAATGTCCATTAAATACAAATCAAACAAAAGAAAATAATGAAATCAATAATTATCACAAATTCAAATTTTGTTTTTTCTGAAATGATGATCTCTAGTTAGCAAACATCTATATAAAATATTGTGCTTTAGAAATTTAAATAACTGTTAAATACGAACAGAATAAAAGAAAGGAATGAAATCAATTATCAGTAAGTCAAGTATTCGGTTAAGTATTATATTACTATTATTATTTCTCTAAACATGCAAAGTTCCATTTATTTAATACTGAATACTGAATAGGAATTTAGTATTTTGAATCTGTCTTCAAAATTAGCCTTATAATTTTTCAAAATAACATTTTCTGATGCTAGAATAATAAAAAATGTTTAATTGATATAAACGCTTTAAAATATAAAAATATGTTGGCTTCATAAACTCATCATCAACACTAGTATTTGATTGTACGAATATTGTTCTTGGTTGCTTGTGAACTAAAATAATATCTCTCCATTTGGCCCATGGGTGTGGATCACTTTCAGGCAACTCACTATATTTATATACATTTCTTGAGCAGCTTTTTATGTCTGCTGTGCTTTTATAATATTGCAACTTCGTTAAAAATTCTCCAGTAGTTTTTTTACCAACAATATGTATTTTACGTTTGTCTAACTTAAGTTTTCACCAGGTTCAGTTTCAACAACAGTAATAAAATCTTCACCAGCTTCTAAACAAACTCTAAGCAGTACATAAACGAGCTTGAGAATGAGACTGTATCCTTTTCTTTGTAAAAGGCTGATACATTTCTAAAGCTTTCGTACAACTGTTCCATAATAAAAACAACCAATTGACATAAATAATGCCAAGTGCATCTGGTCCATTGTAGCCAAATATTTTAATTACATCTTTTTCTAAACTTAAATGGAGACCAACAGCTTCAGCTCTGCATTCTTCATATGATCTCATAGATCCAAAAACTGAATTACGTTTCTCCATCCAAATAATATTTAATATAGTTGCAATAGTGGCAATAAGTTTTCTGCGTTATTAACAAGAGTTAAAAACTTTTTAGACATATCTTGATTTACCATTGCAACGAAACCTTCAAATTCACCTCATTGACCAGCTGGATCTTTATAAGTTTCAATAAAACCAATGTAAGTTTCAATTGCAGGACATTTATCCTTGATCCAGTACCTAGAACCATTTTTATGTTCTTCTAAAGAACCACTTACAAAATATTCTATGTATTTACTAATAAGCATACTTAATTCGGTTTCATTGGCAGTTTGCTCTTTAGCTTTTTTAAAGTTTTCAACAATGCACAAAAGGAGTAAATTAGAATCTCCTCTAGTAATTTTAAATTATGCATCCTTAGGAATTTTAGGATCTTCACTATTTACAATACTACAGATTTTCATTTGACAATACTACAAATTTGCTTTGATTATATAAGAAAATATTTGAGGTTCATAGAACACATAAATACAAAATTCACAAATCAAAAATAGTATCTGATTTTTAATACTTTAAAGAAACGCATTCAGTTGCTCGTTTTCTTCTTCTTTGGTGGAATTTGATAGTTTATTGAAAGATATATAGTCTTTGTCATTTTTATACTGCTGCATAAGCAGCAAGATTTAATAAAAGAACTCTTTTAGCTCGCGTGCTCCTATATTCAATGTATATAAGGTGTGCGGTCGCTCTCAGACACGTACTTGCCTTTGGCGCGCTCACCCACGCCTTGATTA
>UCOL01002578.1:0-24500 GCA_900474335.1 Ormyrus nitidulus | reverse complement strand
AAGCTCGAGTAACCCCCCCCCCCTCCCCCCGCGTATGAATATAAGCGGCCGGCACAATTTTAGTGAAAAGCTTTGCTTTGATGCCGGAAACCAGCGGGGTTTTACGGACCGCGGAGTAATCCTCTTAGAACCGAGCCGCCGCATGGTTGCCACCCTCCCTCCCCCTCTCTTTCTCTCGCCCCACTCACACAACTCGAGCCAGACCAGAACCCACTGTGGTACCGTAAATCCGCCTTCTTCCTATCTTTCTGCCTCTTTACTTTGTTACGTTATACAGTTCTGCATTATTTGGTGTTTTTAAGCCTCGCGATAATCTTTTAGCCGGAGCCTACGAAACTTTGGCTTTCTCTTTTTAAGCTCCGCGGCCGCTTCTTTTTTTTCTTTCGTTTTCGGCGTTACAGTTTTAGTTGGCTGACCGCTTCTTACCCAAGCACGAGACCCCCATTAAAATTTTGTTAATCGCGCGAGCGCGATGTCCTTTCGCAAGCTGTAAAAGCGGAATATTCAATCGCTTGGCGAAGACAGTATAGTTAATTCATCGGAGTGCTGCAAACCCGCATCGAAACTTCGAAAGAAGCGCGAAATAAAATACAAGCGCTTATCTTCCCAGCTTGCTTTCGTTCTGATATCCGAAACTTAATTCTTTCGCTCCTCCCCCTCTCGCAGCCCTCCTCTCCCGGCCGGTTGCAAAAGGAGGCAGCCAAAGGCTGCCCTTATCTGCGTTGTATAGAAGCGGCTTACCGGCAGTTAAGAATCGCCATTAAAATTCACTCGCCCCTTATCAACGCGTATCGATTTTCATTTTTAGAGCGAGCGTACAAGCTGCGCGAGGCGTTCACGAGGCCTTGCTTCCTTAACGATATACCTCGTTGCTGCAATTGCTCGCAAAGTGAGCACTGCTGCACGGGCTTCTTGCCGCTGCGTCTATTGTGAATGCGTAGGAAATAAGCTAATAAAAAGAGATGGGATACGTCGAGGTGTTTATTTCGGTGTTTCTGGAGGGTGATGATCGAGTTTTTACTTTTTAACGCAAACTCGTTTGTTTATTCATTTTGATTAAAAAAATTTGATGATTTTTAGAGTACTACACGGTGATTAAAAATTAACTCAAGGTGATATAATCAATCTATCAAAGAAGCTTCCAATTTGTTAGAAAGATAATTTATTTCGAACTGTTTAAAACAATCTTGCAGATAAGAGTTAATGAATTTTTATTGTCGTTAAACCCGTCTTCTCATTCCAAAGTTGCCGAGAACGCGAACATAAATCACTGATAAAGCGCGATTTTTATAAATGAACAGTACAACGTGGAAAAAAAAAGTAAAACCATTCCAGCACTTACAGCGGTAGTCGGCGTATTTTTTATTTCAAAACCGTAGGTGGCAATGGGGGGGTGGGGATTTGAAACGCAGCGAGCGGCATATTCTTTTATTTTTCATCGCAAATTCGGTTACGAGAGCGTCGCACTGCGTTTTTAATTATTTCATTTTGAAGAAAAAAATCCGAACCGAAGGGAGCGGCGTTCCGCTCGTGACCTGGTTACGTTAAGGGGTGACTATATCGAAAAACATTGTAATTTAAATCACGCGTACGCATGCATAATTAATATTACGTGCTTAAAAGTAGTTCCGCGAATTAGAGACATTGTTTCATGACAGTCGTTAATTACCTCGTTAGACTCCAGATTTATTATCAATTTGAGGAAAGATAATAGATTATTTTTTAGAGTGGGAATGTCATTATACGTAAATGTTGGCTGTAATATACACAACGGAACTCTGCGATAAAATCAAATGGCAATCGGGTAAAAATAAGAGCGTTTTTGAGCAACTAAGAAACGAAGCCTCCTTAAAGGTCCTTTTGAAAATGAGCTTGCTCTCGGCCCTGTAATTTTTGTTCATCTACCTGTTACATTATCGTCAGCGAGCCGAGAGTGACGAAGGCAAAGCGAGCGAGGCACTCTAAGCTAATGTTTTATATAAGCTACTTGGCAAGCACAAAAGCTCCCCTTCGGACCCGGCTCGGAGAGGGAGGGAGGGAGAGAGTCGCGCAGCTCCGCCGGCACGTTGCGTAATTAATAATCTTGCCATAGCCTCGCGGAAAATTTAGTGCCCCACGTACTTTCCCCGTGTCGCACTCTACGTCTTCCGCCTCTCTTTTAGAGCAACTCTCAGCCGGAGAGGAAGAGAGAGAGAGAGAGAGAGAGAGAGAGAGAATTTGTAAATCGTATAAGTACCGCTCGACTCGCGTGTAGTTTTTAGCTCGTGTTATTTTCTCGCGCGGGAGCTTCCCTTTTGTCTTCGTTTCTTGCTGCGCTGACTCGTAATTAACTCCTCCGGGAGATTTATGCTCTTTAAATATTGATTGCCCGGCCGAGGAAAGTTACGAGGACGGGAAAATCGACTATTACCAAGGTTGTGGTAAATCTGATTTTCTCGTTGTAAGCGAAAATTTACTACAACAATATTTTTCAAGTAAACTTTTTTTTTGGGCTATTTGACTTTTATTTTATTGTACTTGTATTGGTTATTAGGAGTTATGAAGACGATTTGTGAATTCTATACTAAAAGTCACTGAATGATTTCGAAATTTTATACAAAATTATTTAATTATTATAAAATAGAACTATTTATAATAAAAAAATTTAAATAATTATAATTTAATGATCAATTCAAATGATAACGTATTGTAGATGCAACCAATGATTAACTAAATATTAACTAAATTTATATTCAATTATTTGTTCATACGTTATAAAGAGCTTTTACCATTTCGCGCTTGAACTAACATGTCGCCAGAAGATTCTCTTATTCTTAATAACAGTATGCGTCAAGCTCTCTTTCTTTGATCTTCGCTACATTCGATCCAACCTAAACCATAAGCCTCTTCTTTTATCGCGAATTTACCTCGCTCCCGTCCCACCTCGTCCCGTTGACGTCTCCGTCGTCGTCGCTGAAGGCAAGCTCAAAATATTGTCATTACTATTAGGTACTACGTTCCGATGCGATTTCCCTTTCTATCCTCTCGCGTTATAACTCCAAGATTTATTCCTCCCTCCCCCCTCCCCTCTCTTTGTGCACGCGGGCTCAGTCGTAATATCGCAGCTCTCCTCTCTCTTTCTCCCTGCTCTCTTTCTGCTCGTGAAACGAACGCATTCTTATTGGAACTTTTATCGTGAAAAATTTACTGGCAGTTGGGTGTTCATCTTGCGGAGGGTGAGCCAGCGAAAGAGTACAGAGAGAGAGAGAGAGAGAGAGAGAGAGAGAAGAGAGTGAATGAGATACGTCAGCTCTCGCGCGAGAGTCGGGCTTCTGGCGAGAGCTTCAACGATGTACATTGAGGGAATGATCATATGGTACATATTGCGATCTTGTATACCTGATTTTGAAGCATTGTTTTTATTAGAAAAGTGTAGAGGAAAGTTTTATTCAGTTTTCAAATATTTTTTGCTTACGTACAGCTGAGCTTACCTTTTAATTCCAGTTTATTAAGTTATTTTTTAAAATTCCCAAAGATTTAAATTTGAACGCGAGTTCATAAAACCAATTTAAAACCCAGCTTCCCTTTCGTAAATGTTAATATCTAATTTCACTTACCCCGGGGACGAAGATAAAACTAAGCCGTTACGACGGCATCGACTTTTTAAAATAACAACTCCCAGTTGAAATAACCGTCGGAATAGAACCGATAGCTGTCATTCGAGTGCATCCCGCACGAGCAGTTCCGCGCGGCACTTGGAGCCGGAAAGTTTCCCTCTCTCCGCGCGGGTGTATTTAAAAGGGTTCAGTGAACCTTACCTTATGCGTCTTTCCTACTCGCGTATAAACGCTGTAAAGCGTTCGGTTACTGCGCGCTTTCGCTCGCTATTGCTCTGGGAGGGAAGGGAGGTGGGAGGGGGGTGAGTACGGCTATATAGCGCACGACGCGTGATTAATTGCTTTCCCATTGTGTTCGGGACTGCCGCAAAAAGAAAACATTGCCGGCTGCTGCCGCTGCGCGCGTGTATATATATATATATATACGGCTGCATTCGAGTGTTACCGTTTTATTGCCGGGAGCGCCACTCTCGCGCTCGCGCACGCTTTACTAAATAAATTGCAATTAATCTTACGGCGGACAAATACCTGTTTAATTACATTAGGATTTTGAAATAGCAAGCTACGGCTTTTCGGAGGACGGTGTGCACGCACTCGCCAATCAGGGAGTATTAGTCGCCGGGAGAGGCGGATTATTTTTTGGTTCCACGAGCGGGGATTAATTTTTAATCAAGTCGTTGGCATTCGTTATACCGAATATAACATTACTACAATTTTGATCTTCTTAGCGAATAGAGCGGGTAGTAAAAATATTTTCATGCCCATTGTATTGCGTACATAAAGGAATTCCCTTTAAAATTAAGCACATAAACAATTTATTATACGTCACATTCCGCGAGCGAACGAAAGAGAACAAATTAGAATAAGAAAATTAATAGTCCGTAATATTGCAGCGGGCTATAAACTTGAAAAGACGAAGAAAATGAGNACGAGCAAAAAAGTGGCGCAATAACTTCGGAGCAAAGCTAAAGCAAACAGCCGGCGAAAGTTGCAAAAAGCTCTGCGGAATAAAAGCCGCGCGCGCGGCCCGAGAGCTTTTTGCAGCTCTCGCGGCGGCGGTGTAGGCTCGATGTGCGCGCATCGGGCCGCTTTGCATTTAACGAGTGAAATTGCGCGCAAGGAATGCACGCAGCGGCCTGTAAAAAATATCGCCCGGCCGCACGACAGCCGCGCGCGGCGATTAACGCGCCCGGCGAGCTTGGCGAGCTTGCAGCGATCCGGGAGCTGCAAGGCGTCTTTGGGAGGCCACTTGGGATTCTGGGCGAGGGGCCGGAGACCAGCTGACGAATGACTCGTTCAACGAGTGTCGATTTGTTTCCGTCCTCTGCTGCTTTAAATTTCTGACGCTCCACCGCGCGTGTCGTTAAAAGATATTTGCGGTCTTGGAATTTTAAAATGGTACTTTTGTCGTTGTACGCGCTGGAACGTGAGATGCTGTTTAATTATTTTCTGCTCAATCGATTCGTTAAATTTCATAATAATATAAAAAAATTGTTATGCAAATGAAGTATATGTATAATTAATTAAGCTTGATGGGTTGAAAGCATTATTCTGAAAGCTAATGTTTTTATGTTAGCGCCTTCTTACGAAAATTATTTTACAAACTCATTTTGTAAAGTAAGCTCTGGCTCAAACGCTAATTGCATTTTCCCAAGCACGAAGGACGTGCGTCAATAATAAAGTGCACAAATTAACTCTTCAAAGACTTTATTTTCCGCAAGATATCTGCGAGCATTAAATAGCAAAGATCTGCACTCTCGGTGCAGATTTGCAAATCCTCCCTCCCCCCGAAACATTGTGCTTTTCGTCAAAGCTCGCTCGGGGTAATTACTCTTCCTCGCGCAAAAGCGCATAAGCCCAGCTTGAGTCAGAAATAAGCCTAGCATGAAGCATATAAATAAAAGAGGAGGACCCGGGGAGAGTTAGCGCAGGCATCGAGTTTGGACAGCGAGGAGGTCTGATATAACTCGGGCCGTTGCGCCGAGAAAGAAAGGAGAGCGTCCCTCCTTGGGGCTGACGGGGCGGAGAGAGAGCGGCGGCGCGGCGACGGCCGCGAGGAGACGTCAAGCGTCGGCGGGGCAAACTTAACTCGACATCGCAACAGCTCGTAAATTGCGCTGCGTTTACGCGATTGCGTTTTACGTCCCCGGGGTTTTAATGCAATATTGCCCGGGCCCGGGCTACAGCCGCCGTACGCCACGCACGCCCCGGCGAAATAAATTGGATAGCTGGATTTTTAAATTTTCTTGTTAAGCTATGTACGCGTGCGACGCTTCCTGGCGAGCTTTTTTTTCCTGGCGCGAGCCCCGGCTTTGTTTCCAGGTGTATACGCTTTTTTGCGAGGGAGGATAAACCACTCCTGTAATGCGCGTCAAGCGAAAATTACCGACGCAATTTTCCGCGAGCCAGGGTTGTGTGCTTTTTTCGTACAGGATCTTGGGGTCGAATTTTAGAGGATAAATTTAAATCGATGCTACGTGCAGTCAGCATTTTGAATCCGAGACTTCAGTTTAGGCTTATCAAGCCTGCAGGTTGACTTCAGCCAAGCAGCGCGTAATTGACATTAGATTTTCATAACGAAAGGCAACTCTGATTGACTATGATAGACTGATGCCATCAAAATTTTATATCACTTTCACGAAGTTCGGGTGAAGTCTGCCTCTTTGACTGACACCCTTGATGTTAAGCCCTTTACCCTTCCGATTTGATTAATCACATGTGCAAAGCCGACACGAAATCTTTGTGCGTCGAATGGTACAATTAGTTGGGATTTTATCATTTAATTTAATGCTTTCGAAAATAGTTATTAAATTTTTTATTTGATAAATATGCTTTTACTTTTAATTTTTCTCTTGTATTAAAGCGAGCGAACTCGACTAACTAAGCTAAAAGAGTTATATGTAAAAAAAATGTCCATTCTGTGTTTATATTTTATTCTTGAGTATTCTGAAATAAAAATACGCTCGAAAGTTGGCCACTATTTTTGAATCTTAGACCGGCTGCACACGCAGGCTAAAGTTCGCATGAATGCATAATCGCAAATCTCGTGCATTACACGAGTACTGTGTCTTGCAAAAGGGGAGAGCGATAGACGCGCTGAGTGAAGTTTCCGCAGCTCGGCCGCTTAGCTAAACTGTAGAACAGCGCAGTGTGTCGCGGCCTCGAGCCAGATCCGGATTATACAATTTTGGCCAGTGCCGCCAGAGAGGGAAAGAGAGAGAGGAGAGAGAGAGAGAGAGAGAGATAGATGCGGCCGGGTTCGGGAGTCGCGCTGCACGTCTGACCTGACGTCGAGATGTCCGGAACCGAACAGATGTCACTTGGCCCCTGGCCAACTAGCGCTTCTATGTGTGCTTTTGGAAAGCGAGACAGAGAGAGAGAGGGGAGTTTGCTTTGGAATAGCCCGGCGATGCTGTGCCACTCGCACCGCGAAACGAGAAGCTATACGGATTTACGGAGGCACCTGCTTTTTACTTCCGCCTCGTGTATCCACCCGAGTCTCGCTGCGCGGCTCTTCTTCCCTCTCTGTTCTTTTTCGCGGAACCTTCGGCGTTTTTGCGCGGCAGAAAGAGCGACGTTATTTAATGCTTTTGAGGGGAGTAAGAGACCGATTTATGCTAGACGGCATAAAGACGCGCGGCGTTATTTACTCTGAGCGCTGGAAAATGGCCGAAAATGTGCGTTGGCAAATCCCGGTGGCTTGGCTCTCTGCAAATTGCTCGAAAAAAGGAGAGGATCGCTTCTGTTTGCTCTTCTCTTTTTTCCCCGGCCCCCGGCACTGTGTGAGTAGGTTATTTAGAACGTCTTTACAATTCTCCGCTGCGGGCAGAGCAGACATTTTGGCAAGGGGCTTCGCGTAATACTTTCTTCACTTCGCTGATTCGAATTAATATTTCAGAGGAGCCTTTTGTTAATTGCGGAGACTGCAAAGTTTTTACTCGGGAAATGTTTTTTTAATCAGTACAATCGTCGTGCTTAGCTTTGACGTGGAAATTGAGCTCTCGCAGACCGGTGGAAACATCAAAGATACATAATAATGAAATGAAAATGAAAAGAAAGTGCGAAGAAATGCAAAAGCCCCATAAAATAAGCACTTCGCTGACACAGAAACGGCTCACGCAGTTTTCTCGGCATTCAAGGCCAGCGGGCAATAACAATTCATAACGTTTGTTTACAAATAACGGCCGATAAGTTTTAACGGGACCCATAAATCCAATAAAAGCTTTTAAACTCGTCGCGGCGCGAGGGTCTCGAGTCTCGGGGAATAAGTTTCACGAGCGAAATTTCCCGGGCCCTTTTTAAATCAGGGCCGCGCATCTTGGCTGCGCTTGCGCCAAGTAATTTGTACTCGGGCACCGGCGAGACTTCTCGAATCCTCGAGCCCGGAGGAGATCCGGGGGATAGTAACTCTATCACCATTTATTAGCCGTAAAAGCCGTGTGTCGCGCGCGCGATAAAGGCAAAACGCGCCGGGGATATACCTGATGATACCTGGGCGCAATATTGCCTACCTACCGTCCTCGCAATCAAGATTCTTATTTAGATACATCAGCGGAGGGAGCCGCTGCCTGCGCCGAGCGCCGAGAAAATGCTATTAATGCCGCTTAAACTGTGCCGTGACACTCTCTCTCTTTCTCCCTCTCGAGTCTGCGCGCGTTTATTCCGCCTTGTAAATGCTTCGACGGATCTCTATGGTCTTTTAAAACCTTTCTTAAGCATGCCTGCCAGAGCTGTTTTCCACGTTACAAAATGCCCGATGCTCGGCTATCCTCCTTCGCCTCCCTTTCCCTTTGGTCGCTCTATTATGGCCTATAAAATTTTTCACAATATCGTTACGGAAAAACTGCTTTTTGCTGAGTGCATTTAATTACGTTATTTTACGAGCTATTATCGCGTTGCAGCTGCTTTATAATTTTCACTCTCCAATAATGATTCTCTTTATGCGAATAAATTATTATATTTACATTATTCATTCGAGAAATGATTCTTTCGTACAACAGTTTAATTGATCGTAAATACATTTTTTTCAGCTTTCAAAGGTATTTTCAAAAATAGAATATTTAATCGATACGCAAAAGATTGAAACTACAGAAAAATTAATGTTCTGCAAAAAATTGAAAAAATGCGCGTCGCAATACAGAATTTTAAGCGAGCTCGAATGAGAAAGGTACGCACTGCTCATTAAAGAAGAGGAATAAAATATTTCGCCAGTTCGGCTTTAAGATTTTTCTCCTTAATTATTCTTGAAAAGGGTCATCTGTGAGTGACGGAAACCGTAGTTGGCTCGTAACATCCTCTCTTAGTAGGGGCGCTAAATATGCATGTAGCTTGTAAGGGGGAGGGAGGCTAGTGCCTTGTGCGTGGTAGAAAATTTTGAATAAATATTCATGCGTTGCGCGGTAGCCTTGCTTAGTTGGAAAGAAAAGGCGCAGAAATGCAATTTTCTCATTTAGCCCTTTTTTCCTGCGGTATTTAACCGAAGTTTGCGGAAAAACGAAGCAGAGGAGCTGATCCTTAAATTTGCAAACATAGCAATTAGAAACTCGCATTTTATTTCTTTCTCCTGCGAAAGGTAATGCGCGGACCATAAAATTTAAATACGCCAAATACATTCATTCAGGCGTTTCTTTACAGAATGAAGTGTGAAACAGTACGTTCATTATTAAAAGTGCGTTTTTTTATATTTTAATATTTGAAGAAAATGTAAATAAAGATTAATATGGAAAATTTTTCAACAATAATTTTTATTCTAATTAAAAATAAAACATGTACTAAAAGAACTTTAGCTTTAAACTTAAACAATCATATGTCAAAGTTTTAGTAGTAAAGTTACAATTCAAATGAATCAATTTGAATAAATTGGATCACTAAAGAAATGTGAGGGGACAAACGGATGGAGCAGCAAAGAAAAAGAGTGACGGAGAAATTTGAATTAAAGGACTTATAATCAAAGAGCCGCCGAAAACGTACGAGAAAATTATGGATAAAAGGACGCAGAAAAGTGCAGAGGCCGATGCCTGAAAACTTGTAGAAAAGCGAAAAGCATTGCCAGACTAGAGAGAGAAAGAGAGCGAGAGAGAGAGAGAGAGAGAGAGAAACATTTGCTTTAGTTCGCATCACCGAACATGTCGGCACTACTTGGGAATCAGTCCAAGTAGGTTGCTGTGCACCCTTTTGTGCAATCGCTCGCACATTACTTTACGACTGCATCCACGGTGCGCCATCAATTCAAACGAGTCTGACTATTGCTGTCTCCGGGAATGAAGAGACGCGTGTTAAGCGTCGTAAACGAAAAATAATGGGTTTTTTTCATCCTTTGAATCGCGTTCAGCTTAGGGTTGAAACGGTGTCATTTTCTTCGCGGAACCTTTTTACTTTGAGGTATACATATTTTATATTATCGAGTGTAATAAAAATGAAAGTTTATATTCATTTCCATTACAAAAATGAACAGACAGTTAAAGGACAGAATCTTATTTTGAGAATAATTTCGACTATATAAGTAGACGTATCGACTACTCTGAGTCAATGTTAAAGAAAAACTACGGGGATTTTACTGTCTAATTGTCAGAAATTTAAAAACTTGAAGTTTATGAAATAAAATTTCGAAACTATGAATTATTAATACGAATACTTATTTAATACTTACCTCCAATACTTCTTGAAGAAAGTTGAACTCTGATGATTTCCGCGGTACGTGCAGCGAAATAAAAATAAATTATAACCAATTCATATATAATTCTTGCATTATTTTGCTAAGCTTTAATAAAGAAAGTGCAGTTATTTAAAAAATAATTATTTTACTTGAAAAAATATTTATCTGTATCCAATAAATTTTAATGCGAGGAAAGTTACGAGGAAAGAATAATGTTTGTTAATCTCTCGAGCGACAAGAGCGATTGGGCAAGAGGGGCAGTCGGAAAAAAGAAATGGCTCCGATGAAAAAAACAGATCACGCGCCACGCGGTACGAGGCATCGGTACGTGTACATTCAGCAGCCCCGTTTCGCCGTGGATTGTGTCGTGCGCGTCAAAGCAGTAAAGAGCATAATCAGTCGTGTCGGGCGCGCAACAGCGGTACAGAAACGTCATCGCACCGGTCGACGAGGGGCCAGATAGAGTCGGATAAAGAGAGGTGGCGGGAGAGTAATGCGGTTGCGCTGCAGGATCGAGCCAAGATCGGCCAATCATTGCGCACGTGATTTTCGTCCATAAGGTCGAGAGCGAGAGAGAGAGAGAGAGAAAGGCAGATAAGCTGCAAATGACAACATTTTGTCAGCAAAGTGGCGTCCGGGGCTGTGAATACAGCCGGCTACATACACTAAGGGACTTGGAATAGCTCTCTGTCTCGTAGTTGGGGGACGGCTTACCAAGTGCCGATGTATCGTCACCATTCGGGATTACGCGCGGTTATCGCTTTGGTCGGTGGTCACTCTCCCTCTCTCTTTCCCTCCCTCTTTCCACCCTTCCTTCTTTCTCCTACCCCCGGCTGAGCCTCGGCTGCGTACGCTGCAGTTCCTCCCCATACGTCGTTACTCTCGCTGTTGCCTCCTCTTGTACTGGCATTCGTAAAATTACCTTGCAGATAGTTTATGGTCTAGTCTCACGCCGGACGATGCAGTTGCGGACAAATTTGCAATTACTCTGAGAGTCACTATCTCCGTTAAAGCTCCTGCTTTTTTTTACAAAATAAGAATGAACCTTATTTCGATTGAAATATTTTCAAATTGTTTTAAAGAATATTTTCCAGAAAGGGTATGATTTAAATTAATTAAGCTCATTTCCCTCCGCTTTTCCACTTTTTTTTTTTAACAATCAAGGTAAAGAGATGCCTATAATTTATCGACTATTTGCAAGATTTGCATTTCGCAGCGTACGAGGCGCATATCACTTATGTATATAGCTACTCCCTAACCCATTTTTGAGATAGAAATATACGAGTGTGTAACATCCTTGCAAAATCCTCTGCGTGATAGCATACTGATACGGGACTATTTCCCTCAAGGACACGAAACACATTTTTCGATTTCATCCTATAACACTAAGTTATCCTATCGATATTTTCTGCGTTGCTTTTTTGCATCTTAGATGGTCCCTAATACGCATGGCGTAAATTTTACCTCATATTTTTATTCGTCTTTTCTTTCCCTTTTTTGTCTTGTAACGTCCACACCACCTTTTGCCCCTGAAAAAGGCTTTCCCACCCTTCAGCCCTGCCGAACGTTTTGTCGTTGAATTTTTCCTCCAACTGATACTAACTCTGCCCTGCTAAGAAAGAACGTTCTATCTATATGACGTTTTCCTATTAGATATAGGACGTTCCTTGTTAAGAGGGCAGAACTACCCCTAATTAATTTCAGTTTCTAGACGTAATTTAAAAAGATTAATTTAACAAAATTGTAATTTCATATTAACTAAAGAGTAAAAATTATAAAAACAAAATTTCAAGCCAATGAGGGACATCTAACAGATAGAACCGATAGTGAAAAAAAAATCAACATGGCTGGATTAAAGGTGGCGGCCGCAACCAAGCAAAAAATGACAATTTTCACAAAATCGACCGTATAGAGGTTTTCGGGGTCACTGATCACGAATCTGAAGTCAGGTTGCTAAATCTAAGATGACGGATCCGATATCGCGGATGCCATGTGGCAAAACTTTTTAATTCGATTGCATTCGATCTGATAACTCTATATAACAGATTTTGAAAATTCAAAATGGCAGATTAAATATGGCCAATAAAAGTTGCGAATTCTATGTATTTTCAAATTTTTTGAGAATTAAGATTTGGTTATCATACGTTGGTAAGAGCTGGGCAACGTATCAATCAGATATGGCAGGACAGGCGAAATCAGATTCAATCGCAATTGATAAAAACATCGTTATTCTTTATTATATTGAGTACAGTACATTGTATTTCTGAATTGTGATACCAAAATCGTAAACAGAATCCTGAAAAAACCGTTGCATTCTCACGCGAATTCCGCAGGTGTCGGTGGGGCAGAGTCATCGTTAGGCCCGGGCGCGAATTAATTGGCACGTTGATTCGTGCGCGAAGGGAGAAAGAGGAGAGGTTAGAGTCGGAAAGTGCTGAAGCTCAGTCTTGGTTGTTACGGGGCGGCGTTAAAGTGACTTGGCGTTTTGCACCTCCTCGCCTCTCGCTTGAAGCGCCCTCGTCGCGCGCGTTGGCCCAAATCTTCTTATAAACATCGAGGAAAACAGAGAGAGCGGGTCTGGGCTTTGTACGTCGGAATATAAGTGGCAGAGGGAGGCGGTCACAATTAACGGGCAACCGAGTGCTTGCAACTTGTTCATTACGCTCGAGTCGACTTTGAGTTGTCTCCCCGTCGTCGTCGTCGTCGGCGACGGCGGCGGCGGTGGCGGCAATAAATGCCTACCAGGCCTGAGCGAGTATTTCCCGCAGTTGTCGCGAGAGAGCTTTCCGCGCTATCTTCCACTGTGCACGCTCTCCACTCGTTGCGCGCCACTTCATTCTGCTTGTAGCTAGAGAACTGCCGCTACTCGAGTTATTAAAATTTTTGCTCGTCCACTTGTAATTAAAGCAGTTGTGTGCCTCCGCCGCTGCCGCCGCCGCCGCCGTTGGGAAACGCTAATTAATCGTATTCTAATTTTAATCTGTCGCTAATGATTCTCCGCTGGCGCGTAATTGCTCCGGATAACTCAATGAATTCCGTCTCTTTTGTGTACTAAATTAATGACTATATTGTTTGGTTTAATTGTCAGTTCTCTCTAGTTACAAATTTATATAAATATTTACATTTATTAATTTCAAAGGAATCACTTAGATAAATGTTTTAAATTGGTCCTATTGAAATAATTCGGCGCAGAACCTTTACAGTTACGCCTATCTAAAAATTAATTTGACTTATTATTTTTGTAATCTGCATGGATATAACAAATAGAACCACTTTAATTTTAATTCCTAATTAAAGATTTTAAAAACTGTTTCATTGCAAACATTAGTTTTCATACTCTGTGGAGTTATAAAAGTTTGGTTACTTTAATAGTGTCTAATTCTTTCGCTAAATCAATTTAACTTTTAAAACGCACATTTTTTATACAAGTTCGATAAAGAAATAATTTCTCTATGAACGATTGTTCGAATGAACTAAATTCTCGATGAAATCACTCAATTAAACCAATCTGTATTTCGCCATTAGTTGAAATAATTGATGTTGAAGTGCTTATCGAATGTCAAAGTGAATTCCACTATCGCCCTACGGTATTTAATCGCGAGATAGAGGCCCTCTTTTCTCCTCTTTTCTCTAGCCATCCTCTCGCTCCCGCCGCTACGTTGTTCACTCTCTCTCTCTCTCTCTCTCTCTCTCTCTCTCTTTCTCTGCCTAGGCTTTTTCCATCGCGTCGAGTCAAGGGTATATAGTCGCTTCTCCCGGCAGGAGCTCGGTTCCACTGTTCTCGAGCCTTCTCCTACCCCCCCACTTCTGACGCTAGCGGTTAACGAGGTACCAGGATTTATTTAAAAAGTAAATTAGCTTCGCCGCGCCCCAATAATAACTTCGCGTGCATTTCCCGGCTGGTGACGGCGGCGGCGCTGCGCCTCATCCCCAGGAATGAAGCCTCTGCCTGGTTTCTCCGCTTTTTCCATCCTCCCCCGCTTCTTTTGCTGCTTCGGAAATTAAATTATACTGCTTTTCACCGAGCGCGCGTGCCTTTCTGAAAATTGATCGACACTTTAGTTGGATCGCGGACGGGCTCCGCCGCGTTAATCGCAACCTCTTAGTAGGGGAGTTATTTCTTTTGACATTTAAGAAAAATCTGACGGAAAATGTTTTAACGAGCAAGTGTTTAAATATTAAGTATATACATTTTTTTTGTATCAAATAATGCATCAATAATAAGTTTTACTAACATAATTTTCTTAATTTTCTTAATTTTAAAAGATGTATAAAATATAAATAATTTTAACGTTACTTGAACATATAATTTGTTAAATTGACAAAGTCCTATTAAATATTAACACAAATTCTTCACATCAAATTTATTTTTTACGCTACTATTCTTTTTCGATAAAACCGTATTATTTAAATGTTTTATATTCGTTCGTCCAGAATATATCAACATGAGAAATATTTATTTTCATCTTTTACTGGAACGTCACGAAGAGAGATATGAGCTTGTAAAAAACCAATAATTTCTCGTGACTCGGGATCCTCTTGGGAATGCCTACAAAATGCACTTGAAGAAGTGACTTTTTTTTCGTATCCAGTCTCCATTCAATCGATATGAAAGTACAGCATGTATATTGACTATAAGAAATACGTTAAGTGATATGGCATGCAATGAGATCAATTCTATCATAATAACAGCAGTATTTCCATTAAGCATGCATATGTCTTGAGTATCGTTGGTTTCTTCTTAATTATCAATTACTGAAAAACTGTCGCGAAAAAAAAGTTACCATCGCAAAACTATTTTAATCAATTCTAATTAAAGTTCCTAGTGCAAAAATTTCGTCGAAGTTGGAATTCCAAAATTTTGAAAATCTCCATTCGTTAATTTAGAGAAAACGTTGAAAAGTTTGTCAGGGACGTCTGCGCGGCTTCGCTCCTTCTTCTCTGAAAGAATACTTTTTTTTACAGCGTCTCATATTCGGCAAAAGTGTTCTGAAAATTCACGCGAGCGAACGTGACGGCGAGGCGTTACGGCAGTCGGGAAGCGATTTCTGACTTTATAAAGCAGCCGCAGCCACCGCTTGCAGTGACGCGCGCGTGCGGCTCCGGGAAGTTGGAGACATTATTTTTCTAAATAGTATTTCGTGCAATAAAAACTTGCTGTAAGTACCAAACTTTAGTCTCGTTTAGCGAATTTATTTCCAAGCTCCGTAGCTTGTTACCTTCGTACCTTTGACCCCCCCGAAGCTTGCGCGCGCGCGCCCTTTTTCCCCTCGCTTTGCATACTTTGCCTAGCTCCTCTCTCCTGCCACCTCCTTCTGTCTTTTTCTCGACTAACTTTTCCGTGTTTTTACCAGTCTGATAAACCTCATAAACTGCCCGGATGCTTTATTTTCAAATTTAACGCTGGAAAAAGACTTTTTCTTGCCAGTGCATTAAAAACAGTGTGCGAAGAATTTTTGATCTGACGAATATATTTCTTTTAATATTTTTAATAAAAAGCTAGGTAATTTTTAACTAAATAGTTATGATGCTTCATAAATAAAAAATTGTTTCTTCAAATTCAAAAGCCATTTCTTAAATTAAAAAAATATCCCGTATTTGATCGTACCTTCATTCATTTATTAAGAAACAATTTATCTTAAATCGAAAAAATGTTTCACCTGCAAAAAGGAATATTTCGTTAGTGGGTAATTGTCACTTCTAAATTATTCGTTCCTTTTTTACCAGGAACTTAATCCTATTGTTGGGACGAAGCTTTCTCAGGAAGAGGCGCGGGATACGCTCGAATCCTTTTCGGGATCTGTGCTGACAGGTGGATGAGATTTGAGATATAGTAAAACTGAATTTGATAGCGTGACTTAAACTGTTTGCAGACTTAACTCCATCGAAAGAACCTCCTTGACTGAGTGTGAATTCTGTCATTTGGCCTCGTGGCGCAAAACAATGAAGCTCAGGCAGAAAAAAAAAACGCGCGCAAAGTGTCAGCCGTTTAGACGCGATAGTTTGAAAACACGTTAGCTCGTGCGGGGGGCTATACGTGTCCCGAGGCTACTTCTGAGAGGAGGAAGCGCGCGGTGCGCGTGAAGCCTCTCTTTCTCACGAGCGAGCCCCATAAGTTGGTTAGGTCGGCCCCAATTTTCACGTTACCAGAATTTACGAGCGCCTAAAAGCCCGCAGCTTTCCCTCCTCGCGCCGAGCCGCCTCCTCTATGGCTTCGGTCTCTACCGCTATTTGCCTTCTTATTGACGAGGGTTTAAATCATCTTCATTTTAGCAATGACGTTCTTGTTTCGCGAATAAATTCTCCATGAATTCTATTCAACTAAAACTTTACTTTAACAACAAGATTAAAATTAAATCAGGGCCCTGTTTCGGTGTACTTCCGAAAGCTGGACTAGTCCAATTGTTTCGGAAGTATATCCTTAAATAAAATTTAAGACAACTGTGTGTATATTCTGCCATGCTGTGATTTTAGAGACTTCAAAGTATGTGGCTCACGATGAGGGCATTGACGCCGACTGTTGAACACCCTGGGCTGTATTTGTGCGCATATTGAAGAAGAGACCGCTTTCGGGTATTAGCGGAAAGAAGTATTTGGATGCAAGAGCGACGAAGACGCCGTCGCTTCGTAATATAAAAAGTTAATTATTCCTTCGCGTCACTTAACTGACAATTATGTAAACAAATTACCAGTTAATTAATCAACTTGAATTATTAATTACTCTAACTTAATTTTTAATCTACAGATTTGTTAAAACTAACACGAAAGAAAATTTGTTAAAAAATATGACGGGGTGGAGTGAAAGAGAAGTACAAAGTTTTGATACGGCGCTTGTAATATACTAGAGAAACTCGGAGTCGAAAGAGGAAAAAGACGTTAGAAAGATGATGCAAAAGGAAATGGCTGGCTAAGATGAGGGGGAATAGCGCGCAATTGTTCTTACAGGGTGAGAAAGTTTAAGCAGGGAGTTCACACCTCAAGTACTCTGACGTAAGCTCGAAACTAATTCAAGATTCCAGCTTGAGCGGCCTCTTATTTCGCTGCGGCTCGTGTTTATTGGTGGACTCGACGATATTCTGCGGGGGCAAAAGCTGATGCTTAAATTAACTTTTAGTAACTCTGTTTTTTAGAAAATCTTTACGATTTTATTTTGCTGTATAGTTACAACGGTAAAAAAGTACATTTTAAAAATGATCTTAGACTTTTTTAATGAAGTATTTATACTTTCAAGTTTTATTATTAAAATCCTGAACATTAAATGGTTTTTTAAATCTCAATTTCAGGATTTTATTTAACTGTATATTGAGTAAACATAAAACCTAACGATGAAAAGATTATACTTGTTTCCATAAAAATGTTAATTTTAAGGCATGTTAAATTTTGAGAATAATATATCTAACTGTAAACATTTTTGAGTATACGATTTTCTTTTAATTTCTTTTTTTTGGATTAATTAACTTTGTCAATTTAATTAGGCACTTTCAATTTTTTTTCCTAAATTAAATTTTTCCGGAACCCAAAAACTTATGCAAGCTAGAAAGACGGAGACCCGTAACGTAAGAAGCAACCGAAGAGACTGAGTCAAAACGAATTCAAACGTTTACCACGTGATTCTACAAAAGTGCTTCCAAGCGATTCCTCTTCCCCCGTACATGTATTAAATGCGACTTGACCCGACAACGGGAGATCGCCGCGCGCGGCAGCAGCAGCAGCAGCAGTAGCAGCAGGAGCTCGGCCGCGTCCTGGCCGATTACATCGATCTCGGCTGGTCGTCGACGTCGTCGTCGGCGCATCCGGCTATAGCTCGAGATAAGATAAGCGAAGGCAAGAGTGTGTCTCCCCTCTCTCTGTCTCTCTTTCTGCAGTGCGCGCGACTCTAAACGAGGAGCTCGTTACTAGCCCACGCGAGTTGCGCGTCGCGGCGGTCCCCCTTTTCTCGTGTGTTTACCGACACATTACCGTATAGTGCCGCGCCGTATCGTTACCGCGCCGCTGCGACATTTACCCCCCGTGGCCAAGTAGCTAAGGTACAATATAACGCGCTTCCAACCTCTCCCCGAGTATATGTAAGAGAGTCGCTCGCTTTCTCTCTCCGACTGCCGAGCCGCGCTATACCAGCTTGGCCAGATGCGATACGCGACGGCCGACTAAATGTCCTCTTTCTCCCCTCCCCTCTCCGTTCCGAGCTTGCATATTCCGCTTGTTAAGGAGTTGCGTACATTATACAAGCGGCGTTCGAAACTTTCGTTATGTTCAGATAAGGGATTGCCGCCCGACTACAAGTCACTTGGAATAATGTGATTGCTTTAATGTAACGCCGCTTCTGCAAATTTCCTTACATCTTCTTACTTGTCTGCATTCGAATTACTTAAAAATCGCAAAGGAAACGCTCAATTACACACGTCGATTCTGTCCTCGATTAACGAAATAATAAAGGTACAAAAGTTAAAACAACATGATATTTGGAAATCGAGAGCGCCGTTGAGCCATTTATTTGGAACGAACAACAACGGCGCATCCCTTAATAACCGTCTAGCACTTAGCAATCGCGCAATGAATTTCCTTTCAAACGAGCGACCTTCGCGCAAAGTTTCACCTTAAATAAGCATCCTTAATAAACAGGCCGAAAGCAGAGCGCCACGGCAGTTTGGAGTGTTTGTCGGGTCTCGCGCGCGGCACTTTAAAAGCTGCGCAAGCGACATTAACACCCGACGATTACCGGCGCGCAAATGGAAGAAACTTGCCCATTCAAATTCGAAGCTGGCAGAGCCCCGCCCGAATCTCGTTTTCCAGCGCCGGACGGCTTCTTGTTGAGCACTCACCCTCTTGAAGAGCTCGAGTCGAAAGGTATTAAAAAGGAAAGGGCGAAAAATTTGGAGCGGATAAGAAAATTGAAATTGGAAGCTGCTCAGATTAGCGAAAAGTGACGGATGGCAGTCCAAGGATTTTACTGTCACGCATGGAGTTTAAAGACACTTGTTTTTTTTTTGTTTAATTTTCTAATTTTCACTTTGCTCAACGTCCCCTTTCTCAAATCAAGACGGTCGAATCGGAGAACAAAACAGCGCGTCGTCCGAAGAAATTTAGAAAGCAAGACAGACAAATCGGCGCTTTCCTTGGCGAGTAAAACAGAGATAGAGGACCGCGGTTACTGACTGCGAGAGGACGCTTACAGGGGCAATTCAAGAGGTGGAAAGAAGTCGCGCTAATGTTAGGGCGAGTCGGAATAGCGGTGTGTCGCGCCTCGGTTCCCGACATTATGGAAAACGGCCGGCTCCGGGACGATCGTGTTTATTGTGCTCGCTCTAAATTAGTATTGCAGTTGCGGTCGTTACATTTGTCCCTCTCTCTTTCTCTCTCTCTCTCTCCCTGCTCTTTCCAGTAGCAGCGATGCATCGCATTATTCACACTCCACTGGGGAAAACGAGTCGCCCGGTGTTCGATGTGCATCAACTTATTTTCGCGGCGTAATTTGACGCTTAATTGGATGCAAATTGAAGTGGGGGCTTCTTGGATGCGGGAGCCTCTTAAATGCCCGGTCCTACACGTTTATTGCGATATTAGGCAAGTATGCATTAAAAGCGAGCACTGCAATTCGACCGTATTTAAATGGCTGTTTAGCGGCGCGACGATTTTCGCGCGCGGCGCGGGGCCACTCTCGGGCTTTTATTATTTCGATGCTTGTCGAGCCCATAAAGCACCCGCAGCTTTTCCAATGCTCTCGCGCCGCCTATCGCGGGATCTTTGTTATTGTACTATTTATGCGCCACTTGGTTTGCATTAATGAGTTCTCGTTTTACCGCGTTTACTGCCTTACTTATATATCGTATGACACAGTTATTTTTTTCTTCTGAGGAAAGCTTGCACAAAGCGATTCTTTTCGTTTTTGTTGCTCCTCTGGTGAATAATGAATTTGGCCTGACGTAAAAATTTGCTGGTCCATTATAAATCCCGGCATAAATTGGCTCTTGGTCTTTAGAAAATTCGAAAAAAAAAAAGAAAGTTTTTCACTCCCCCCCAAAGTTCCTGGGAGGAAAAAATGAATTTCCATTTTAATTCGCAAAGTCGTAAAGAAAGCTCGTGAAAATGCAAATTGAACGCGGAAGTTAAAGTCAAAATAGCTGGTTCCATTTTTTGATAAACTACGAGGACAAAGCTACATTTGCATTTCGATCTAATAGTCAGCTTGCCAAGAAGCTCCCCTCCGACTTTGACTGCCGGCATCGAGCGAGCATCGGCCGATATTAGCCTTCGGTATATCTCCTTCGGCATTTCGCTCGCAAAAAGATGTGTGTTTCGCGGCGACACCTTGTTAAAATCCTTAAAAATATCCGGCGAATCCTCTTAGCCGCTCCTCGGAGCCGGCGGCGGCGTCGCCGCGGCTTTTATTAAAGCTGCAAAGCCGCGAGTATAAAAGTCTAATGGCCGCTCGTATAGCTGGACGTCGTATAAGAAGACGAAGGGGTGGGGGGGAGAAGAAGGGTCTGAAAGGAGCTGCCGCTTGCGTTCCGGCCCTAGATAGTGGAACGGTACGCGCGTGCGACGTGCTACTCCTCCCCGGCGAAGGATAATACTCGGCTTTCTCTTTTCGCTTGGCTTTCCTCCCCCTCCACCCCCCCCCACCTCTCGCCGCTCGCTCGCGCTCATTCGTTTCAGCTATTTTTATTTCATCCGACCTTAAGGCGCGGAGCCTCAAGCGAAAAGATCAATAGTGCAAGACCGCCTTTTCTGCAGTTCACGTGTGGGCTGCTTGCGCAAAGAAAGAGGGAAAGAAAAGGAGATGTGTATACACGAGTGCCGCCGTTTATATTGCCGGGAGGAGGTTTAGGGAAACTGTTATTTGTGCCCCCGCTACTCTGCCGCTGTAATCGGCTTGATGAAATTTTAGGCCGCCAAAGGGGGCGGAATTTTCTCGCGGAAAATTTTAATAAATGCGGAAGTCTGACGTAATTTGATATTTAAGCGGGCGATATATTAAATCGATTTTTCGTATAGTTTAATGTTTATTGACAATATTACTGTGTCTTTATGTATTTTACATATAATTTTTAAGAATTTGACTTAAATGTACCAGATTTTTTCACTTTTTAAGTATAATGATTGGAGAAACAATGATTAGCAATTCAATTTTTTATTTGAAAGTATGAAAAAATTTTATAAAATTTTTGCATTCATGTAAACGGTTGAGTAGGTTCTGTAACAATAACTTACAGTCATTGATTTTTTAAAGAAAATTATGTTAAAACATGTGGTTCTGTAGAAAGATAATCTATTTAAAGTAGATATATTGATTTTAGTCAGACGTACGTTTATACAAGCAGCACGTATTTTAAACGTGCACATTTTTCAATTAAATTTTATTAGGGGTATTTGCTAATTATTCGTTATTTAACTATTAGAATCTAAAACAATATGCAATAATAAATTAGCAAATAATAATGGGTGAAATAAAATTTTGCAAAAATTATTCAGCATTTTCATTAGAATTTCTGAAATAAATACAAAGTAGTAAATATTCTTGTATTGAAATAATAATAAGTTTTATTTAAATGTAAATAAGCTATTTTTATTCAAAGCATGAAACCCGTTTTTACTTCAATAATAAAGAACAAAGAATATTTCCTAAGACATTTCCTAAATCGTGACTAAAAATACTTAAGTAGAATAGCGAAAATGAGGATTTTCTTATATCTTTGTGTTTGAAAAATGGACCAAACATAATTCTTTTCTTGTACTACTTGAAAATATGCCAGCTTATATAAATGTTTTATTTTACTTTTAAGGTCTTTCTTTCACGACGGGCACATTTTTGAGGCTGCAATTTATCAATGCTTTTTTTGAAATTAACTTTAATAAATTTTAACAAAAATTGTACGGCATCTGTTTTCGAAAATTTCAATCTTTTTACAACTCTTGTATACTGTTCATATTGAAGACTCCTTATTTATCCGCACGTATAATTGATCACTATTACGAGTTCAATAGACTCCTTGAATCGTAAGCGACGGGCTCGAAAAACAAAAGAAAGCAGGACACGCGGCAATAACAGGACCCGGGAGGCTTTCTCCAAAGGGATGACTTGGCAATAAGAACCTCTTTGTGCAAGACGGCAGGACGTTCGAGAGGCTCGTCCTTGTCAAAGTAGCACGCAGCCGCGAGCGTCTAAACTCGCGCGGCCCCGCGAGTGGTGCAAAAGTCGGCGCGGGAAATTCAATTTTTTTTTCTTTGGCAAGGGGAGCCCGCGACTCTTTGGACTGATATAAAAATACGCGTATATATATCCGAACGCACGTAGGAGAGCCGTATAAAAGTGACAGTGAGCGTAGGTAAGAATCCGGCGCCGGCTGAGAAGTAGAAAGCAGAGGGACTCCATAAGGTTAGCTTATGTTCTTCCATGCTATTACAGAGCCAGCCCGCGTAGAAATAAAGCCGCAGCGCGCTCCGCGATACTAACGTGCCCTCGCTTCGACTTTCCTTTCTCTTATTCGCTCGTTTTGCTGCTCTTTCCGTTGCGCCCTCTCTTTCTGCCTTAGTCCCCTTCGTATGTTTCTGCTTCCTGTACAAAAGCTCGCGCTCCTTTTCCCGCTGCGTTTTCTTATTTTATTCTCGCTCGCTCCCTCTGACTGAGAGGATAATGGCTGGAGAGAATTCCGAAAACTTGGGCGCTAAAAATACTTGCCGCGAAACTTTTGAGAGCCTGGAATAGACTATTTTTTTTTTTTTTTTTTTCGGAAACTGAAAGCAGAGCTTCTCACTGCACTCGACATTTTTTTTTAGCCGCTTTTGAAAGTGCACAAGTGTGAAATTTTAAGCAAAAAATTTTCACTCCAATTTTAGTGTACTTTGCATTTCTATAAATAAAGTCAATACCGTAAAATATTCTGATAAACAATCTCTTGTGGAGAAACGGTGACAGATGTGTCTCGGTAACAGTCACGTTCCAAAGAGAGCGAAAGCTTGAAAAGACGACAAGAGCCGGAGAGAAAATGATTTGGCTCGTTCGTCTTTAATTTACTTAGCTGTCGAGTTTTATTCCCTCCAAGGCGCGCTCTTACTATCGAGGGTGCAGGAAAAAGGAAGTGCGTCGGCGCTGTACGTGAGTTCGGACTAATTTGGGGGATAAGGCGCCGAGTTATTGGTCATTCGCGAGGCTGGACCGAACGTAAATGGAGAGTCGAGTATGGAATCCGACGCCAGTGTATATACACCATCGCAGTCGCGCTCTCGCCACCTGAAACATCGTCGTCGTTCCCTCGTTACGCCGCGCTGAAAATGCTCCCTCCAGCGGAGTATGACGCACGGCTCCGCATTATGTGGCAGTCTGGCTAGCTGGCCAAGGAATATATCTATCCGGAGCTATTACAATCTCCTTTTTGGCTTTCTTTCGCTCCCCCTTTTTCTTATGTGCGCTGCCTCGGTTGGATAAATCTCGATAGAGTCTGGGTCGTCTGCGCTGAAAAGAGATTTAGGGCGGCTATTAAGTGCGTAGTATCTTTTTGCGACTCATAAAACGAAATGCATACGCGCGGGATCCGCTTTTTGTCCAAGCATCGCATTGTAAAACGAGGGATATCTGACCGCCTGATATCTGTATATTCTCGACACCGAATGTGATTATTAGCCATTTTCTTTGCCATCCTTTATTCGATTCATTACAGCTGCTTCGTATTTAAGAGAAATGGATCGTTTTCGCTCATCGTTTAAAATATATGATAATTTCGCGTCTTTAATCGCTTTTAATGATCATCGCAATTTGTAAAACATGCTTCAACAACTTCTAACGAATTTTAAATATTATCAAAAGCTGGCTTCGATGCAAGTGTCATTGATAATAAAATGAAAGCAAATTTTTTTGCAATTGCAAGGGTGTTATTGAGGCACCACCTTACTCATAAGTAGGTACTTGCCAATTGCCTTTACAATGTACAATTGTATTCGTTATTTCGCGGACTTGTTTCATTCGTTTCTAGTAGTGTAGCGGTCAGCGCTGTGCAATGAGTCGCGATGGCTTGTCGTTTTATTTACATATAAAGCAGTCGACCACTTGCATAAAAATGCCGCATTGTATCACGATTATAACATAGTACAGTCACATTTTTATTATTATTATTTTATTATTTAATTTACTTCAAAATGAAAATAGTGTGAAAAGGTAGCACCAGGTTAAAATCACCTTTTTCTTCTTGTATTGAACATTATTTTTTTATACGACTTGTACAAAGCTCGATTTAGCACATGCATTTTTATCC